>SSNR01000007.1:5438057-5487762 GCA_006937965.1 Callopanchax toddi | reverse complement strand
CCCCCCCCCCCCCCCCCCCACACATTTAACTCTTTTTACACCTGATAAAACTAAGGGAATTTTAAAACAAAAGGCATCCTTTAGACATAATTTTTCTCAGGTGTTTCCAGTTGAAATTTGTTAGAGTAACATGGTGTTTTATGGTTGCCAGGTCTGAGTCACTTAAAAACATGGGATAATGATGACAGAGGGCTGCATCAGTGCATAGTGTTCTTTAGAGGTAGATGAAATAAAATGAATATTCTGATTATACAAAAATACTCACTGAGGTTATATATATTCAAGTCCAAAGATATACATTCTAATGTTATAATATAAAACATCATCAACATGTCCCCAAAGAAGAAAACAAGACAGTTTATTGTAGCCTGACTGAAAATATTATAAAGAAAAACAAAACTCAAACTAACTACTGCTAAAAGGAAACCCTGCCTGAAGAGAAATGCTAAATAGCCAAATCAAATATGGAGCCTTTAGTTCCTGCAACAAATTCATTATAAAATTTAAAAACTTTGTAATTCTCTCTTTGAGACAATGTTCAGTTTTTTATTAGGAACTCTGGTAGTTAGAGCCAATAATTCTACTAAATAAAGCTGATTACTTCTTAAGACCAGAGTATTGTGTCTAATCTTAGAAACACACAATGTTGAAGAGGTTAAAGGTTGAATCTTCTAAATGAAAGCTTTTACTTTTTAACTACCTTTGGTTGATTTAAGCTTCTACTGTAGAAGTTTAAATTTTCAGCAGCTAAATAATAATTTTGTATAAGAACCAATACCTTGCTGTTAATTTTTAAAATACACTGATCTCCTTTAAAGATACAAACAGATACATATTTTAATTTAAGTTAACAATACAAATGCTTTTACTCACTCAGATTGTGACTTTTTACAATAGACTCATCCTAATGGAGAGAAAGAATAGTTTTAATAAGAGACCAAAAACATGGCTGTCAAGTTTTTGCTTTTGTCAGTTCAAGAAAGCTGTTAAAAAAAATTCCAAATATCTCAAAACTGAAACAGCCTCCTTCAAGGTTTTTATCCTTACACATTTCAGACTTCTGCTTAGCTACCCTTTCTACTGCCACAGTTTCAATGTCTCTCTTTTTATCCGTAGACTATGCTTTCTATATTTGAATAAAACTAAGTGTATCTGTAAGTTGTTGTTGCAGCAATCTTTGAAAAATTCCTCCTATGAAACTGAACAATATTTGCCTGAGTCTGCTCATCAACACAGTCACACAAATAGACAAATTAAATGCATTTATTACCAACTGCAATAACATTTACTTATTTCTGCCTTCATTCCAGACTGGACCACTCTTTATCATACATCTCCAGTCCAACTCAGCCCATAAAACAGCCAATTTCAATAAAATACCATTTTTACATTTTCAAAAGCATAACTCAGTTTCACATTTATGTGATGGAGTTCTCCCGTCACACCTTTGAAAACTTTGTGAGGCTTATTTTCTGCAGGGCTTCTTGAAGTTGTTCCATATGTTCTGTTTCTTTGAAGACCTTTGACTGTGTCAACCTGCATCTCTTTGAATGGTGAGGCTGCTGGGCTTAGCCTCCCAGCAGCTGATTGGTGCTCCATCCTGCCACATACCACCTTTAAAGCTGGGTTTGAAGAAGTTGAGACGTGTTAGATTGGCAGCCGGTTTTGTTCTGTGACAGTAGTTCTGTAATCTGTACAGACTAGTCCACTTCTCTGTTGTCTGAAATGCCATCACAACAAACCAGGAGCCCTTGGCATCAGTGTTCTCTGCTCTGTTTGTGTCTACACCTTCATTTTTTGTCTTCTTGCCAGGTATCTTCTACTGGGTATCTTTCTGTACCCATAACTGATACACCAGTAAAAAAATGTCAGTCTAAAGGCTGTTTCACATCAGATGTTGTTGCGCTGCGGACTTTGCAAGGACAAAATAACATTGAGTCAGTCAGAACCAGCACATCGGCTGTGGTGCGGTTGCAGAAAAGGAAAGTTAACTTTCCGTAACCAGTCTATCGCGGATGTTCACACCTGCTGTTACTGAACTTCTCCGGTTCTTTGCTCCTGCGAGAGCACCATATCTCGGTGATTCACGCGAGTTCACACAATAACAATTACATGTATAAACAGGAGCTGGTAAACAAAAGCCTTCTTGTTCTTATGTTGAGGACTATTTATTCACTTGGCTTTATGCTTAATGTTACGCTTAATCAAGTCTTATGTTGTATCTTTGTCTTTTAAACATCCAAATCATGTTAATTTTAGCAATGTAGCTAAAGGTTTTATTTTAAAAGATACAGAATGCAGACTGCCAGCTAGCATCTCACTTCCTGTCTGGCGCACATAATTTTTTAAACTTGATGAAAATCCACTTGCAGAATCTGGAGAAAAGTTAACTTTGCTCTGCAACCGCACCGATGCTGATGTGCAGGCTCTGATTGGACTCTTGTTTTTTCATCCTTGCGGAGTCCGTACGGCACCGCAACAGCACCGCAACAACATCCGGTGTGAAATCCGCCTATGCACAATGATCAACAAGTATTACAGATGTATTTGTAAATCTGAGTGGGTTGGAATAGTATTATTTTTGTTGTTCATTTTATTTTGATTTATTTACCATTTTTCTTCATTTTCATGTTTTTTACATATTTATTATCAAAAACTCTTCATTTGACAATAACAAAAACATTTGGTTTACAGTTAAAGAGCTCATGTTTGATTAGGATTACAAAATAAAAGTACCTTTTTAGTGTTTTGCTATGCTAAACTACAGCAATGCTACGTTTTGTCTCCCCTTACTCCTCTGAACACTGGTCACATCATGATTTAAAGTGATAATATGCAGTTTTGCTTGTTTTGGGCTCCCTCTGGTGTCTGTTTTAAATCACTGCATTACACAAGTTAGCATATTGTTTCAGCTTATAAATGCCTAAATCTACCTGTTGAAATGTCTCCTCAACCTTCATAGCTTTCTACAGGAGCGGCTATTTACTCCTTCAAAGAAATCAGCTGTGTTCAAGCAGGGAGAGATTGAAAAAAATCAGGAATCATGAGCTAAAAACACTCCAGCGTTAGCATAACAGCTAGCCACATTGGGTTAGCCTAACCCTCGTGAGACACGTGACTTCCTGGGTACCGTGACGGCGACGGAGATTTTGCAAACGTGGTATTCTGGATCTAATCACCAGATGGGGTAAGGGACTTTTCATTAACCATGTAAAGGGTCATATTAGCACATACTGGCTCAAGGAAAAGATTTAAAAATATGAAAAAAGTTACATATTATCACTTTAACATTCACATAGTTTCAAAAATGATAATCCTCAAAAACATTTTTCCCTCATGATTTTCCCTCAAAATAGTTATCCGTTTAGAAAGTCCCTGCATGTTGAAAATCAATCAGAACGTTTCAGATCAAGTAGCAGCAGGTGACAATTTTAAATAAGGAGCACATTAGATATGTTGTGCAATTTTAATGTGAGTGAAATGAATGCTGATATTTAATCAAAGTATATCAAAAGTACATGTAGTTTTTAGCTTGACACTTTCCTCTAGTCCTGCTTTAATTAGGACACAGCAACTCTGTGACATTGCTTTGCTAATGGGTTTACTGATTTAGACTAAACTCATAAAACATACTTTTACAGCTGTCTACATAGTATTTCTATTGTGAATTGTTCAAATCTTCATATAATTTTGATGAGATTGTTCCCTTATTATCATTCACCACCAAAAGACAAAACACGTGTTTTCTGTCTGTCTTTTGTGTGTAGCATTAGCAAAAATTCTCATGAACCACAGACCAGATTTTAATAAAACTTTCAGAAAGTTATCACTGATTTTACATCTACGACTGATTAACCTTTGAAGTCAAATCAATTCAAGATGCCTGCTGCTACTATTTAACTTTAGCAGCTATAAAAATGACCATAACTCAGTTAAGTGGGCATATTTTGAGCTGCATTTGGAGGAGTTATTAGCTATGAGCCATCCTTGCAAGTCCTCTGAAAATCAGCTGGTTGCATGACGTCTTTGTGTAAAACGACTGCATGACTAAATTGAAACATTAATCATTTCACAGTATGCTCCATCATTCATTTTGTGGTGTTGCAAAATACAATGTTTATGGCAGGATTTTTTCATCATAATCACCAAGGCACAATGTGGATACAGGCACAGAGCTGGCAGCACATGGAGATGAGACCCAAAACACTTTGGCAGGGGAACACATCTCAACACACCACCTGTGGCTTCAACACAAGGACCAAAACAAACCAAGGAACTTGTTCCTGAAATAATGGGCATCATTGCAGAACCTATTGATATTTGGATGTAATCTAACAAATCTGTGCCCTAATCTTTGTGTTTTCAAACTTCACTATGTTTTATATTTTAGCAGCTCCAGCAGTTTTCAGCTGGCAGCCTCTATGTATGTGATAAAGGGAACATGTTAAAGTGAGAAGAGGGGGAGAAGAGTTCAGCATCTAGCAGTTACTTATTTAACACAAAGCATAAAGTATAAAGTGGAATACTATTTAAATAATATTTGTGGTTTAGGATGACAACTTTAACCTTCTTTTTGATGCACAAGTTTTGCTGCAAGACAAATGTGTCAACCAAGCTAGTATTAGCCTGACATTAAATAGCTCTTCTACATGAAAACACATCAGAATTTATATAAAATGCACTATATTGTTGTAAATCATCATTTGGAAAGAAATATTTTCTATTAGGTTAGGATATTTTATTTATATTGTTCAACCTGTTTTTAAACCACTAAACATGAAATTTAAAAATTTGACCATCAACCAATGGAATCAGCCTTATTTGTCTCATCTCATAAACCACTGGGTGAATTTTTTGATGTATGTAAAAACAATAAAATTGTAATTGCATACATTTTTATCTGAGAGAATCCCAGCCCATTGCTGAACTTGTACTGCTGCTTTAAAGTCAACATGTGTGATTAAAAATGTTTGTGTAGCTTTGGTCCTAATAAGTCAAATTTGTTATTTTCTAATCATCCATCTCTTGTTTATCTTTGTTATAAATGACTCACTTTGCTGAAACATAGATATATCATAAAACTATTAAAGCCATACGAAGAAACTGTTTTACACTGGCACACTTTTCTTCCAGACGTTCCTAAAAGGACACATAATGTAGGGTTTTATTGTCAGAATTGCAGAGAAGAGGGAAGGAACACGAGGTTCAAAACATTCATTATACCTCCTGTTGACACACACATTAATAGGATGGATGGTGACTTTTCATCACGTTGAAATTAAGGTAGAAAGCAAAACATTATTCTTCTGCTGATCCCATTAACAACCAGACAGAGAAGTATTTACCAGAGCTCATGCTGAAATAAACAAATACGTCTTAAACAAGGGTTCAACAGGTTTATGAAGTCATTCTGTATAGTATTTGTTATATCTTTGATCGTTCACAGTGGCTTTGCATCAATTCTTGTGACAGTCGCATAAAGTCTGTGCTGTTGGATGCTCTCCAGAACAGTCCATTTTCATGCTTATGTCACACTGACAAGGTGAAACCGACTTCCTCTGAACTGTAATTTGTTCTGTTCATCCGTTTGCCAAGAAACATGATAAAAGACTCCTGGAGATTGCTGACACAATAAAAGTCAAGTTCAATATCAAAAGGTAATCTGTTCGGGGACAGTGAGAGGCTTAAAATTACAGAAGGTACCTGAAACCTTGTAATTAAATTTTATTTTATACCTAAAACCAAAAAATAATACTTCAAATCTGGCTAGCAGAGGAATTTAAAGTGCTTGGAGAGCATTTCTTTGAAAATGAAAGCTGCCAGCAGTCGCATGTAGGCCATCGCTGATCTGCCCACCTTTGTTATTTCAAATCCCGATGTTTGGATTTGTATAGAGGATAACACAAGTTGCAAACGAGAGATGAACTTGGAGCAGGTGCAACAAGGTGAGAAGGGTGACATTGCAGGTGGAAAATAAAACCAGTTACAGCTTTGGGTTATTGGTTTTAGAGGTTTTACAGGTGAAAGCAGTAAGTGGAAAAAGAACTGTGGATGGAGGGAGCAAGTGATGATGTAGATGACGGAGGAGGAGTGAGCTCCTGTGAAAAATCAGATGCCCCCTGGGAGACCAGCTGAGCTCAATTACCAGGAGAATACAGTTGCAAGGGGAAGCCGTAAGGATACAGCATCGATCTGTCACACACTGACAGCGGGGAAGAAAGTGCTGGCAGAAAGGGAGGGCTGGGTGGCAGACAAGAAACGGGGTGAGAAAAAAAATTAAATTGGAAAAAGGAGAGAGAATGAATGAAGAGCGGGGACTTGAAGGAGGTCTAATCATGTTCTCCTTTTTAATGGTGGATTATACAACAGTAATTATATACATGATTCAATTTAAAACAGAGCATGTTATTTTCACAAGCTTGAATTCTGCTTCTGTAATCAGATTATACCTTAATAAGTTTGACAAGGAAGGTACGCCTAAGTAAATTGTTTTTTAAAATAAGGTTAATCAATCACTGGTTTTCTAAACACGGCTCCCAAAAAATCCAAATGATAAATTTGTTTTACATTTAACTAATTGTAAAATCAAATGCTTCTTTTTTTGTTGACCTACTTTTAATTTACATCCACACCAGCAATTTAAAATGCTAAAATAAATCTGAAAATGTCAAAGTCGTAATGGCTTAAGTGGTGAGGGCTCAGTGTTCATGAAAAGACGTAACAGTGGCGTGCCGTCAGGGCCAGCAGTAAGGCCTTCTCTCTGCTGGCCTAAACTTACTCAGGAAAAAAAAGTGTCTTTTTCTTTTGGTAAATATTTTTAAATAAAATTATTCTCCCTGGTCTGTTTTCTTCATGTCATATTATATCCACTTGGTTGCGCCACTCCAGTGGTAAATACTATCCAATCAAATTTCAGCTAGCTTGTGTTGTCAGGCTGTCTGAAATCTGCCTGAGGCCTTCAGAATCAACAAAGCAGGCCATGTTCACTACAAGGGATCAAACATAGTTGCGATAACCAATCAGCTCTTGAGTCTGAGTGGCCGACGACTGCTAGCAGGCCTGACATTGGTGTTGACATGAATCTGTCCTGTGATTGGATCAGGTCTTGTTTGAGCCCAAACGATGGCAATATCTGAACTAAACCCAGAGATTTGTTAGCTACTGTCAGTAGTTTTTTTTTTTTTGTCCTTGATGGCTGAAGGAGGAGAAGGGATCCTGTCCCAGCAGGGAAAAGAGTTTGTCCGTCATTTTCAGATGAGGAACCATGAACTTTACCCGTGGATAACAGCTTCAGATAAATACTGGAAATGCCTGTTGCTATGATGTGGAGGACATCTATGTTGGTGAGTGCAAGCATTTTATTTGTATTTTTGTCATTTAATTTTGTTAGTAATCAATCACCTGCAGGGTGTGTCACTGAGCTGCCGCTGTACAGCAGCACCGCTATGTGACCACAGGTTGAGCTTGATATCACGACGTAACACATCGATATCTGGACTGGTTCGGTTCAGACCAGCGCTGACCAGCCTATATCAAGGGTGATGTAATGTGTGATTCTGTTTGGATTCTTGAGCTGTGGTTTCATATTGATGGTGGTGTCTTATTTAGATTGGACTGAGTAGAAAATCACTGAAGGCCCAAAGGTGATAGTCACAGCCTGCCACTGATAAATGAAGTTTTAAAATTTGTATTATTAAAAATGCTTTGGATAACTTGGAAGAAACCATTTTAATCTAGAGGAAGTCCTGTTCTAACAAAATAAAGTGAAGGCATATTGTCATTGCTCAGCCTCCTTGTCTGATTTTCACAAAGATAAAATATGAATTCAGAAGAAATTAATAAAAATAGGTGGGCATGGCTTGCATGAAATTTTAAAAAATCCAAAACAAAATCAAACATGGCTGAATGACATCATGAATAATAACAGAATATTTTATAATTCACTGAGGAACAAAGAGTAACACATTCTAAAAGGGGTAAAAGAGCGAGTAAATGCAGGTGAGTAAATGTCAGTCTATTCTTCATAAGCATAAGCATCCAGGAGGCATTCCGGGGTCGTCTACCACCTGAACTGTGTCATTTTGACATGAAAGAGCAGCAGCTCCCAGATGTCTGAGCTCCTCACCCAATCCTCAACGCTCAGCCTGGACATCCAGCAGAAGAAACTTATTTCACATGCCTGTTATTGCTATCTTATTCTTTCAGTTAGAACTCAAAGCTCATGACCATAGGTAAGGGTTGGAATGTAGATCAACCGGTAAATTAACAGCCTTGCCTTCCAGCGCAGCTCCCCCTTCAGCACAACAGACTGATTTAGAATCAGCGTCATTGCAGACAACATCCTGATCTGCCTGTTGATCTCACGTTTCATCCTTCTGTCTGGTGAAAAAGACCTCAAAACACTCTGTTTAATAGTGGCAGGAGTGTTCCACAGACCTGGAGTAGGCAATTCACCTTTTTCAGGTTGACAAAAACACAACATAATAGCCAGAGATCTCCACAAGTCATTTATTCCAAGGTGCATGTCTAAGTAACGTCTCTAATGATTGAAATTAATCTTCTCATGTCAAATTCCAGCCATTTAGTCAGTCTATAAACTCTGGAATTCTGCATGTCTAGTGATAATATGTAGACTTTAAAAACTGTGGAACATTAGTAAACCATATCCACATTTCAATCATATTTGTTGCTGCTTTTAACTGGCACAGCTTCAGTTCTCTTCCTCAACAACAGGGGTCAGTAGTGAAAGAACAGTCTGCCATACAGCAGGAATGACATGAGAAGTTACCAAAACATGAGTCTACAGGAGATCCATTCGTCATTTAAATAAAACTACACTTTTTCAACCTTCCGGCTAGTTTTTCAAGTGGATGCAAGGAAGAAATTACACTGCTTGCAAGCCTTTAATTTAACAAGTAAATGAATATGATTTTATCAGTGCAACATCATAATCTGATGCATCTCCACAAACAGGACTACTCCACTGAGCCATTTGTGCAAATTAGATTAGCTGAGCAGCTATTAGTTTCACCTCTGATTACAAGACATAAAGTTATTTCAAAAAACTCCCAAACCACAAGTGTTATTCAGGTCACGAGTCTTTGTTTTGGCAAATTAAGTGTGAATCAAGTCTGGGTCTCATACTTAAGTCCCCTCTCTGGTAATAACATAAAATACTTGATTAAAAACAAAAGCCTAAATATTTCAGCGGACTGTGCAAGTCGCAGTTTGATCATAAAGCACACCGTGGTCAAACAAAAGGATGCCCATCTGTACACTTGGTACCTAGTTTGCGGGTTGATGATCGACTTTGATTGATCTTCCTGTGCCCTGCCCCTGCTGCGACCCAGACCCGGATAAGCAGTAGACAGAGAGGGGAGACGAGCCTTGATCACAACGGCACCTTTTACATTTTTCTGTTGTTTGATCAGTTTTTCTTCATTAAACTGAGGTAAAATGTGCTCATTAAACAATACTTTCATCTTAGAGATGTGCTACATCAGCAGATAGCCTTTTGTTAATCTGTCAGTGCTGCTAATACATACAAAAACTTCATCTGCTTACTTTATGAAGACAATGAAGCAGCCTCCCTAAAGACAGCAATGTTGAATGCAGCCAAAGAAATCACAGAGGCTTTACATAAATATCGAAAAAAGAGATTCTCACATATTTCTTCCTATTTGCAAGTTTGACTGTAGGAAGACTTTAACCCAAACATTTTACTTATTGCATGAGTTTTCCTCCAAAGATTTAAAACTGTCAGAATAAAATCATCTTTAAATGTAAATAGACTGTTGATCCTGTTTTCAAAGAGAAATCCAAAGTGATTATTCTGAACATCAAATCAAGGCTTCTTCAGCTCTACCATAAAGAAAGGAAACTCATTAATGTGGACCAGAAGAAGATCAAAACTCAGCACCAGGTCTGGTGAGGGACACATGTCTGTAACGTCACCTCTGACCAAACACACGCCACCCACCGTGAACTCCTTTCTGTCAAATGATCCAGGACAACACACACATGCACAACAAAATCCACAAATAAATCCTTTCCCCTCAAAGCTTTTGATGGTTAACTTGGCTGGAATCCATACATCCCACTTTGCAACCAAACCTAAAAACACACACTGCAGGAGAACAGCTGATTGCACTGTTTACATCCACATCCTCTGCTGTTACTCTTGCCACTTTAAATTTATGCCAGACGTAGGTAGAGAATTTGTATTTTCTCTTTGATTGTTTTGCAGTTTTTTCACAGATAGTTTGTGTATGTAGAATTAATTAAAGCGAGTATATAATCTGCCAAAAATAACACAAGCTAAAACAACCTAACAAATAAAAGTTCACTTAAAATAAACTATCTTCACATGAAGTTAGACAAGTTATTTGTCAGGCAATAAAACAAGCATATTATATCAATTTAAGATAACCTTTTTAGTTATTAAATAAATAAATTACACTGACTTAAAACTTTCAACAGCAAACAAAATGAATGGCTCTGCACATTGACAGTTCTAAAATGCCTTAAATGACTGGTTTGGCCCGCATCAAGGACCCGTTTGACATGAGTGTGGACCCACAGCAGTATGCACACAGGAATAACTGGTCTGTGTCTGATGCAGTGTCAGCTGTCATCCACCCTCACCTCCCACTCACCTGGAGTCCTGGACTCACATATGTCAGTCTGCCCTCTCTGGATTTGAGTTCTGCATTTACCTCCATCATTCTGCACACTAGTTAGTAAACTATTGTTTCCTGTGCTGGAATTTCTGACAGCCAACTGGCTTTTACATTTTTTGATGGGCAGACCACAGTCTATGAAAGTCCATGATGTTTATTCCTTGTACTGGCTCTCCACATGGATTTGTGCCCCCTCTTGTGTACACTACTTACATTCAGTTGTTCAGCAGGATATCCTGGTAAATCATATTGTGAAGTTCACAGATGCCATCACTGTTTTTGTTTTTACGAGTGTATGTATAGGAGCGAGGAGGAGGAGCTTGCTGATTGGTGTAAGGCAGAGGTGTATAATTCTAGCTTAGATCTTATACCATATTGACTCAATATAGGACAAGTTTTTTTTTTCATTGAAAGTAATGTGAAAATGTGGGTTCGTCTTATAACCGGGGTCTAATCAGTGACACATGCTGATAGTTGTTTGGGGTCATTACACAAATGTAACAGCAGAGGGTGCCAGTGTTTTGTAAAAGCCGGCACCGAACGGAGCAGAATGGATGAGAAGTGGGGCGAGTTAACAGACAACTGAGACAGAATTCAGACGCTAATTTTAAGATGATGGTGGTCAATGCATCAGAGGTGTCAAACAACTGTCAGGCAGTCAGAAAATATGGAGTATAATGTACGAAGATGGCGCATTTTGGTGATCTTCTGTGGCAGAAGACGGGACCGCAGCAAGACAGTGACTGAAGTCAGAAAAGGCAGAGGATGTCTGTGAATAAAAGACAAACACACACATGGCCCGCCCCGTCTCCACAGCAACCACTCACAGTCATAGAGCTGCTCTATTCACACAAAAAGAACACACTAAGTCACAAAACCTCCTAACATAATCTCAGAAGACAACACAGAACATAACCACTATAACCAGTCCATTACAGTTTTATTTAAATGAGTTTCTCAAATGTTCAATACAAATTGTTCATTTAAAAAGCGAATTTAGTCTTTTTTCTGAAGATTTATCTTGAAAAGGGGAGTCGTCTTATAAGCAATATTCAGTATTTATTGCAATATTTATGAATTTGATTGTTGGAAAACTGTTGCAGCTAAACAGAAAAGTTAGCATCTTCAGCTGATTGCTGAGTAGAATCAATTCGTTATGTGCTAAAATGAGCCTTGACGCTATGTTGCCATGGTAACTAGCCATATGTGATCACAAATTTGTAGTGTTGCCTGATTTGACTCTGCCGTTGCAGATTTTACAGACTGATATACATAACTCCTGTCGCAGTGCACCGGCGCTGTCCAAGGTGCTGGACCGTAACACTGTACATCCTTACTACATTTTTTTGTTTTGAAACCAAAATGTGTCTACACATCAGCTTTGAAAGCTGCTGGGCCTGGCTGTATTATTTCCTCTTCATTCATTGGATAGCTGTGTGAAGTTAGAAACATTTGCCACTCACTACTTTCACAAAATCTTGATTGTTACGTGGAAGCGGAGGACTGTTGAGGACTAATGACTGCAGCCAACGAGCGATCTGAGGTTGAAATGCAACACAAAACTGAACTACCACTGTTAATTTTTGCATGTAAAATGCTAATAAGAAATCAATATTGTGCTGTAAGAATATTGATATAATATTGTAACACAAAATATTGTGATATATCAGTGCATAGATTTTTTTTTACATCCGTAGTAGACAGTGTCCTGAGATCGTCCTCAACAGTCTGGAATGAGAATTGTTTTGAGGGAGACAGGAACGAGCTGCTAACACGGGTTAGATCTGCTCCAAAAAGACCAACAGCAGCTTCACTTCTCTAGAGGAATTTTGTATCAGCAGATGAAAAATCACAGTAATTTCCCCATGTTTTTAACATCCTGTTGAATGTCAATAATAAATTATTCTGAAAATGTTCATGTAAAATGTTGAGGTGCAATCAGACTATAGCCATAAAAAAACTCTGAGTTATGTAAAACTGTCAATGTCCAAATAATTGTAAAAAACTGTAAGAATATTTGATTTACATATTAGTTTGAACTTTATACCAATAAAGGTGCAAATTTATTTGATGAAATTGCTTCAAAACTTGCAATAAAGCAACACTGAAATAGTTTTTTTTTGTTGAAATTTTGTCAGCTATTTGCATTCTCTTATAATGCCATATTTTTACCAGACTTCACTATTTGTTACTCAGCGGTCATGCTACCTGTCTCTGGTGTGCAGTATGCTGCCAGTGTGTCCACTAATAAGACAAGAGATTGTGCAGAAATGTAGAGAAGCACTGTTGGGTTGCTTCACAACATAAATATTGTGCATCAATGGGGGTAAAAAGGCCTTGTTTCTCTCATTTACTGCCCTGCTCAATGAAACTAGAGCTGCAGTTTCTTGGTGTGAATCTTTCAAGTTTAGTCACGAGCAAACCCAGAGGTTTCATGATGTTTTATTCACAGTCATGGAAATAGTGGCTTTGCATGTTTTCAAATTTGAGAAAATAATGTTGAAGTTATTATATGTGTTTGAGCTGAACTCTAATTAAACCTAAGCTGAGATGCTCTTATTGTAATACATTCTGACAGCCCTACAAACAGTTAAACATGTGGGATTTTGCCAATAAAAAGATAAACTGTGATAACAATTCATTTACAGTTGGTCCACTATGGAAGACCAGCCAGCAGATTGTAGATGGACTTCATTTGATTGTTATAAGATCTAAAACAACAACCTTCTTTTTTTTTCTTTTAAGAATTCACAAACCAAACCTGCTGGTAATTCAATCAGACCCGTGTTTTTATAAACGTTCTAAAGAGATTAGGCTGGTGTCTGCTCATAAATGAGAATGTTGTGAATTTTCCTTTAAGCCTCAATACCAGGGAACGGCTGCTCGCCAAAGCTGAGTTAAAGCTGTCTGATTTACTGCTGCTGAGTGTCTGCCCTCCAACAACTGTGGACGTGTCCTTACCTACCATAAATTAGATTTCCAAAGAGAGCTTTAATTTTTAACTGATCTAATCGATTTGAAAGATCAACATATTAACAACACACTGCAGAAATACATTCTAAATCAAAACAAGTTATCACACAAGTGTTTGCTGTGGCTCCGTTTTAGTTGAAGTTGGGCTGTTAGACCAGGGGGGGTTGGTGTAATCATCTGCAGTAAATCAGATTTGATATGGTTTTGATGGCACTCTTTGTCTTAGTTAGATCCAGCAGTTGGAGTTCAAATGCTTACCACTGTGTTTGAGGAGGAGACAGTTACACTTCAACAGTGACTGTTCCCTGCAGCGTGTTTTCTGTCTCCTTTGGCTCTAATACAGTTGTCTTTTATGCAGAAATCATCAAAACAATCTAATTTTTCAAGGTTGAAAAATAAGCAGCATAATACAGAAACAAAACCAAATGTAAATCTGCACACGCACACACACACACACACACACACACACACTGCTCTGCCCTTGAATTTTCTGCATTTTGAAACATTCCTGCTGTGGTAACAGGTCTTCTTTGTCACTTTTTACACTAAATCACTGTTGAGTCACAAAGTAAAATCCTCATTTTCAGTAAAAAAAAAAACACATAAAATATCAAATGTAATTCCCTGCAATGCTCGTTTTAGCTTAAAAAAACACCTTATTATAAGAGTTTGTTGCAGAGTTAGAGTAGATAGAACAAAATAAAATATATTCATTTCTATATCCAGTTCCAAGTCTATATAAGACTCCACTGCCAATTAATTCGCCGTTGAGACTTTCACCCGTTTCTATCAAATTGGTTTCTTTTGTCTTTCTGGCTAATGCTACAGGCCTTAACACAAGAAAAAACACGTCACAAATACAGAAGGACAAAGTAAAGCGTCCAGACTCAGCTGTTTGCTGTTCATGTCTTTATTTTCCTGTGTATACAAAAGAGGTGGAGAGTGAAAAATTTGCATGACCTATACAGCTGTTGTAGCATTCATATTCAGTTCATTCATTCTTCCTGCTTGCGTCTATGGAGTTCTGCATTAGGTTCCTTCTTATGTATTCTATGCAACACTTGAAAGAATTACAATTTCCTATAGCCTACATATGGCAGTCTTTTATAGGTATTATTTGAAGTGGTCATGTCAGTCATTTTGTCTGTTTTACCCAAAGCTGGTAGCTCCAACATGCATAAAATATAACAAGAATGAGCAGTGGAAACAGTATGGGGACCTTCTCTAATGGTCGACGCTGCTCATTAGTGCTGGCTCTGATGCATTATATGAATGTGGGATGAGGTATATGGTGATGAATACATTTATAGACTATTTAAACATTTTCCTGCACCTTCTTTAGAGTCAACTTTGTTTTCTATAAAAATACAACCACTTTAACTAATTTCAGTAATATAAGTTTTATTGACTCCTAACCAGAATGCTGATAATAAATTATTTAATTTACAGTCTTTGTTATTTAAAGGTAAAATGTTGTCACAATAGACTTGATTGCAAAAAGTGAAAACGCATAGGGAAGGAGTATATTCATTAATGCAATGACTGTGACTTTTGATGGGGTTTTTTTTCAAAATGACGTCAGTCTGAACGTTCATGTAGCATTTCATCCATGGATGTAATTAGGGTTGATATCATAGCATGGTTTAAACTGTTCAGCCACACACCCTCTGTACTCAAGCCAATTGCCCCCCCCACCACCAACAACACCACCACCGTTGAAATCAAAATGTCATCCTTTTTTTCCTCCATGTCCTGTCTGGCAGTATAGCAATCAGAAGTGATGTCTGACAAGCCTTACAGATTTACCTTCACAGGTTGGGCATTACAGCTGCTGCTATTATGCTCCACCTGATATATATTTATTAAAAAAATCTTTGTTAGAATTGCTTTTTGGTATAATTTGAATTATGGTATAACCTGATAGGATATAAGCACTGTCCCTTGTGTCTCTTGAAACTATATCAGCTTTTTACTGTCTTGTTTACTTCTTCTATTATAATGGAGTAGACAAAATAATTGTTATTATTTATTGTTAAATAACTATTAATAGAGTGTAATCTTTCCTGTGGGTGGGTTTGGACCATACGTAGTTGTGATCCAAGGTGAGTTGCAAATAGGGCTTCATTTGATCTAGTGAAGAAAAGCTTATTAAGACATTACTTTGCCCATTCAGAAGTGCTCTCCTGTTTTTCTTTTGTTGGAAAAATATACACTGTTCCATCCTAGGAGGCTTGAAAAAAATGTTCTTATTCAGACCTTTGTTTCCTGTCAGTGAATACAAACCGTTGCAAAGTCTCAGATTAAGCATTTTTAGCTAATTTAAAATGCTGTAGCTGCCACTAGCAAAAGTATGTTGCCCATCTTTATCAATGCCTGGGGGGAAATCCTGAATTGTTAAACAGGCCTATAATCAGGGGTGCACACAATTTTTCATACAGGTACTCAAGGGAGAACCTGGCACTGGTGTCTGGTACACACATCTCTGTTCGGGGGGTGGGTGGGTGATAAGCTGACGCTGCTGCACGTGTCACCAGTGCTGGGCATGTGTGAGGCCATGTGAGCACTCATTCACTGGGCTGCAACAGGGTGTGAAGCTCATCAGATCGCGGGCTGCGCCATCAGGACCACGAAAGCACTGGTCCTCAAAGGTCCAGGGAGTGTCACATCATGTGCCCCCTAGTGCCCTCCTAGTGTCCCAGTGCTTTGTTCTCATGTTCTCCTCTTGTCTTCCCACGGGTGAATCCGATTGTAATCCTGCCACCTGTGTCTCGTTCCTGATCACCTCCCTCCTTATTTAAGCGTCCCTGTCTTGTCAGTCTTTGTCAGATCCTTGTTGTGTCGTGTGTGGTACCTGTCCTGCCTGAGTTAAATAAAGAACACTTGTATTCAAAAGACCAGCCGGCTTCTTCATCTGCGCCTGGGTCCAGCCTTCAAAACCCAAAACGTGACAGGGAGTAGGTTCTGGTATGCATGATCTCTGGTTCTCATGCGGACTGGCGGGCTAGTTATGTGCACTCCTGTCTATAATGTTAATTTTGATGTGAGAATGACAGGAGTGCTTTAAAAACACAGAAAACATTTGTAGACCTTCACAATAAACTTGAATCACAATTACTGTTTATTTCTTCTATTTTGTTGCTTGAAGTTGCTTTGTTTGATAAAACTGAGAAGTTACTTCAAGTATATTACACCAAGACTGACAGTGTCTGTCTGAAAAACCTCACAGTAGGCCTGCAAAATATGTCTCTACTAAAAAGTTAATGACCAGCATGACTCAGTTTCTAAAAGTAAGAGATGTCCTAATTTGTGACTTTTATTACAAACTTTATTATTTTAATATTGTTCCATCCTCTCTGCATACTGCAGAGCTCATTTCTTCTCTCATTGCTTTCTTTTGAAGAAATGAACCTGAAGGTCATTAGTAATGCAGCAGCACAGTGGAACTTCCCATTTATACGTTTTCCCCAGGTGTATACATTTATCAGCCCCACTTAGATGTGGTTTTTCAGAGTGCTGCAATGAATCAGATCACCTGTCCTCTGAGAAAATAATATGTACATTCAGGGCCTCTATTGTATTCTTTTTTTATTCTCTGTGCAGGGGAGCTTCTTGCTGGAAATATTGTGAACGTGTTCATAAAATCCTATGCCTTCAGGGCATTTCTTCATATTTGTTAGTGAATCTTTGTTCACTGCAACACCTTTTTAGGATTTTCATTCTGCTGACTTTCCAGGCAATGATCCGTAAAACAAAAGGTGCAGGATAGGTCACACTAAAGCTACATGTGTTATATTTTGTTGTTGAAGCTACAGTATAACCTGGTAGGATATAAGCACTGTCCCTTGTGTCTCTTGAAGCAATATCTGCTTTTTACTGTCTAGATTGTGCCATGAAAAGAATCCTGTACCCTATTAGCTAGAGTGTACTTTTATATTTTGGTAACAAACACACCCTTTTGACTCACCTGCCAATTTGGAATTTTCTATTAAACTTGGATGTTTTCTGGGCCGAGGGAAAAACCTTGAGTTTCTTGAGGCAACCTACAAAGACGTCAGGACATCATGTAATATCCACAAAGAAAAACTTCTACTGACTTTTCTTCTTATGGAGCTACAGACCACTATACTACTAGCCCATATGCTTCTACTGACACCTATTCAGTCTCTTGTCCACAATTTACAAAAACTAAATCTAAAAGTATGTATACTTTAATCATAATAAGGCAAAATTACACAGTAATTACCCAAAAGGTTAAGTTTGGGTCAATAAATTCCTGGTCCTTATTTCCCTAAGTATCCTGCAAGTTTTAAATGTGTCTCTGCTCTAACACATCTACCGGTAATTCAAATGATTGAATTATCTCCTCTGCATGTCATTAAATGTAGAAGAATCCTGCTAATGAGCCGTGCTGATGCAGGAAAGAATCTAAAACCGGGAGGACACTGGGCCCTGAGGACCACTGTCCTATGTCTCTGATCCACCTCTGAACCCAGAAAACACAACCCTTATTATGAGAGCAGGTAGGTCTGATTCAAAGAAACTGAGATTTCTTTCTTCAATACATTTTTTTTTTCAGTGTGACAAGTTTGACATCCTTCTCACTCAGCTGTCTCTCTGGAGAATATGCAGCATGCTTGTTATTTTTTATACCTTTGCTGTAGGAACTCAGGACTTTCTTCAAGGACGTATCCTGTTTTGTTATTCTCATTTATGTATTTTTTACAAGGGATATGCATATTTATTAACAAACGTGTAAATGCTATAAAGTAAAAAACATATTTGAAAAGTATACTGCACTAGAAGAAACTTCATTAAACTTAACTGAGAAGCTAAATGAGGCTTTTACAATTGTCTTGAAGCTAACTGTTCATTGTGTGTTTAAATGGCAGTGGTACCGCAAAACAGGGCAGAGTTTAACTGTGATGGAATAAACCCAGCAATGTGTGTTTTAAACTGTAAACTGATAAACCTGAAAATGTGACTGCATAATACAAAAAGTCTCAAAACATTTTGTTTGTGCAATCACAGGGAGGGCGCTGAAAAACTTCCATAAAACTCTTAGTTCGGTGACCAAAAACAACAAGATGAACCATCTCACACTCACCAGGAAACATCTGAATGATCCCCAACACATTAAATAAAATAATCTGTGATCTGATGAAACAAAAACACAACTTTCTGGAAGGTGTGTGTCCCGTCCCACCTCGAGTAAAACCAACTGTATTTCAACAAAACCTAGTCAGACATGGTGGCGGTGTCAGTGTGATGTCAGGGGCTAATTTTCTGCTTCAGGACCTGGATGACTTGCTGTAAATGATGGAACCATGAATTCCACTGTTTACCGAAAAATCCTGAAAGAGAATATACATGTTCATGTCTTGTATTATAGCAGTTTTCTAAATCATGGACTAAAAAGCACTTTACATCAGTCAGTCATACACACACTGATGGCAGTGAGCTACATTGTAGCCACAGAGGGTTTGAACCAGCAACCCTTTGGTTGCAAGGCAAATGTTCTACCTACTGAGCTACTGCTACTGGGTTGGCATGTAGCTCAGTTGGCAACTGGAGGGTCACAGGGTTGATCCCAGCTGGGTTACTTTATTGTTGTGTTCTTTGTTCAAGACACTTCACCCACCTTGGTGGTGGTCGGAGGGAGGTGGGCGCTGGTGCATGGCACCCCCGGCCCCGCCTCTGTCAGTGTGCCCCAGAGCAGCTGAGGCTACAATGTAGCTGATCACCAGCAGTGTGTGAATGACTGTTGTGTTGTACAGCGCTGTGGGGAGTGTAGAACACTCTTAAATCATCATTTGAATACTGCATTTTGTATTTAAATTCCCATCTTAAGTTTAACCTTGTCTGCTGTTGACATTTGTTTGCTAAGAAACATTTAAATTAGATTTTAAAAAGCCAAAAATAAAAAATAAATCTATAAACATTTTTTCGCAGTTCTGTACTTTTGAGATCAATTCCTCCTGAACTCTGTTGTCTGCTGTATAAATGTCAGAGTAACATTTTGGTAATTGGACCTCCAGGCTTTCTCTTAGACGGAGACAGGTAAAATTCTAAAGCCTATTTATGTAATTGCAGCAGGATCAGTGACAGACAGACAATCAAAGAAATTAGAGCAAGCGGGCAGAGAGCAGGGAGGGTAAATCAGGTCGGGTAGCAGGTGGATTTCATGCAGCACAGAACGAAGAATTAATAGGCAGGAACTCCTGTGGAGTACAAAGACAGGCTGGTAAATGGCTAGAGTAAAAGGTCACTTGTTTAAATATGAGGAGGTGATGAGGGAATGATCAGAGAAGAGAATGAATTATCTCACTGTCTAATAACGGCTGATTATTTTATGATGGCATTCATAGTTTCTAATGACTGGTGATCCTTTAATAGTTTTTTAAAATATATTTAAGTGAAGGAACTGCTACTTTGAGTGGACTGGCAGTACAAATAATGATAATGATTATTTAGCTCATGCAAATGTTTAAAAATGAAGATGTTGCCTTAATATTTGCACCTATACTCTGAGTGAGTCCCACTGCTGCCCTCCTCTGCTCTCCTGTTCCTCCAGTTCTGGTTCAATAACCCTTTAGATTTCCTGAGTCAATCAGTCACTGATCCATTCTTCTTTTGGATTAGATGTTAAACCATTATTTGGAGGTTTGATTTGTTTTATATGTCAGTAATTTGCTGTAACAGGAGTCCTGCTTTGAGTAGCTTGCCTCTATAGAAATGTCTGCCTGATTCTCCACACTGAGGTAGTTCCAGCTGCTGTTCAATACAGATAAGATGCTGACTACTCACGAGGACACAACCCCACTCCAAATGAAACTATATTTCCCCTTTATTTTTCAGGCTGAGCTTTTTATCCTGGACGTCCAAGCAGTCTTATCTGAAGTGTCAGCCACCTGCTAGACTGCCCTCCCACCAGCGTCTGCTCTCTGGGTTTCTGCTAAAAGCACAGATAGACTTCTGCCAAATGTAAATAGCCTTTTAAAAAATAAATTTCATTCCCAACAGCTTCTTGGATGCTGAAGTGTTTTACAATATTTCATTTTGAGAGAAATAGTAAAAAATATATATTTCAGCCTATAAGTCATGTTTTATTCTCTTCATCAGTGAACTCTGAACAAAAGGGGTTTATGTTCAAACTGTAGTGGATCCAGGGTCTTCTGTTCCGGATGCACCAGCATCATTAGGTCTACAACACTCCAGAATGACGCAGGGTTTAATAACTGGGTGGTTACTGGTAGACGTGTTTGTTATCTCTCTTGTTTTTGTTCATTTTACGTTTACCTTAAGTTCCACTTGCTCTTTTACAAGTGTTTGACTAGTTTGAAAAGATGGGGGAGAAAAAGAGAGTATTTTTTAATGTTTATGTAATTAAAAACAGCCTTTCTGTTTGTTGTAAAGCTTTTTATCTTAACCTTCTCAGCTCCTTGGAACAAAAGCACGAGGCAGTAATTACAAAGTAAAAGGCATTTTAGAGCCACTAAGCATCTGGACAGCAGCAGATAAAAGAAAAGTTATTGGATAATATTCAGGATTAACCTCCAGGCCACTCTACTCTAAAAGCAAGAGGGGCTTTCATTAAAAAGCATCAACATTACTGTTTACATGTTAGGATACTTTTTGTTGTTGTTTTTAACCATGAATATTAATTTTCATTTGCATTAATTATGGGTGAAGACTTTTGAACTGATTTGATTAAAAACATGTTGCCATATTTACTAAAACGTGCTACCTCTGACAAGTTATAAAGTGGTGAAAAATATCATTAAATGTGGCAACTCTTCTCTCTCTAAGAGCCTCTAAGTAATTTATGAAAATATTCAAGAAAGCAGAATCAACAAATTCCAAGGTGTTTATTTAATCCTATAATTGGTTACCAAGCTGCAATGGTCAAGTTCTGTTCTCAAAACATTATGAGGCTGTTTGAAGCTGTTGGAATGGGAAATAATTTAATGACAAACAGAAGAAATTTGTGTAACATTTTTATTTGCAATGTTTGTAAAATGCATAATTTAATGCAGGACATGAAATTACATGAGAGGGAAAAAAATCTGAATTTAAATAGAATAACCTAAATGATTTTAGGGATTATAATAATTTCTTAGAGTGCTTTCAAAACATCACAGACTTTTATCGCCTGGAAGGGGATAAATCAGCTGACTTTAAAATATACAACAGAGATAGAAATAGTTTTAATAAAAATAATTGGAATTCTGTCTTTGTGTGAACCACTGTTGGAGTGTTGACATATGAAGAAACATTCAGTTCTTAATAATACCACTACGACAACACAATTGTCAGATAAATTTCATTTTGGAGCTGAAATAAAGCACGACATTCTGTAACCTTGATTGTTGACCCAGTCAGTCTTTAATAAAGCATAATTTACAGATAACAATCATATTTACACACACACACCCGCCAATGTCTGATTAGCCATGTGGTCGATGTTCACCAGTGGATGCCACAGTGTCTGGGGAGGAGAGACAAAGGTTAATGATGGGGTAAAAGGGCAACCCCCCCCCCCCTCCTCTGTGTGTGGTTTGTGCACATTTTTATTGGAGAATAAAACAACAACCAGAGACCAAACTGGGATCCTCATC
Source organism: Callopanchax toddi (assembly GCA_006937965.1). NCBI lineage: Eukaryota > Metazoa > Chordata > Actinopteri > Cyprinodontiformes > Nothobranchiidae > Callopanchax > Callopanchax toddi. Next base: position 5,465,495 of record SSNR01000007.1, on the reverse strand, counting down.
CACCTGCTTCCCGACTCTTCATTCAGACATTTTGTGAAGATGCAAACCTTCAGTTCAGCTCTCCTCCCTCATCCCTTTAAAAAGTAAAACAAAAATATATTACATTACAGCTATTCTCTGCAACCTTTGCTGATTCAATTTTTATACCAAATTTCTGACAAAGAACTTTAATTCACTGCAAGAAGTTTAACTTCAAATATCGTTGTATAAAATAAATTATGATTGTGTTTTAGTGGAATTTGGGACACCAGAGATCTGTATCTGGTACGGTTCTGTGATTTCCACCATTAGAGGAAAAAAATATAAAAGGGCACTCATCAATAATTAACACAGACCAAAGCATCATTCAACCTCTAGAGGGGTCTTAGATGGATGAAATTAAACATCTTGGACATATTTATAATCTTCAAGTAGAGCGTTGTGTTGCAGGGCTGTTCAACACTTGCCAGTCTTTCTGCTGAACTGCTTATTAGTTTGATTTGTCTCTCTGCAGCCTATTCCATGCACCTTTGGGTGTTTTCTTGCTTTAGCTCAGCTCTGCTGCTGGGATCAAACAGTATAAATGATTCAGGATTTTGTATAGCTCTCAGCCTAAAACCATGCCCCTTATTCCCTCAACATCTTTTTCCACAGAAACAGACAAATAGAAATACACAAACACACTTTTTGGCACTCATGGGGTTTCAACAATAACTTTATACACTATTTAGAAGGTTTCAAATGTGGTTGAAGGCCAGAACCACTCTATAAAGGAGTGGAAGTGAGGTAAATATGAACGTCCTAACTTTTTCCTGTTTTTCTATAGGAACCTGGGCTGCTCTGAGCATTATCTGTTGAGAAATTGAATGCTTGACAAGCCTGTCATTACAAGATACTACTGCTGCAATGGAGGAAGAGTTATTTTTACCTGAATGCAAAAACTGCTGATTTATAACTCATAAAAATAAACCACTATGTTCATGTTATCTCTCTCTCTTTAGAAAGGAATTCAGTCAACAGACTCTGTTCATATACTGTAACAGTTTTCTCAAAAATATTTGCAGTGAGTGAGAATGAGAAGACTTCCATATCTTCGTATACAAATTCTCTTTATGAAGCCATTTATGTGTGAAGATACCATATTTCTTTCATCTATGAATAGATAAGAACCATTGAGCAAACTGAGAAATGTAAATGTGATCAAACTAAAACACTGGGTGTGTCCTTGGGACATCCTTGGTGTGTGTGTATGTGTGTGTGTTACTGAAGTAGAAAAAGAACGCATTAGAATCATGTGCTGACAGACTGTTGTGTGGAGAAAAAGTAAAAATCAATGTGTCCTCCTATCATCCGCTCTATTGACCTCCAAAGACTGTTCATCATAAGATGTCAGGGGAGAAAAGGGGGGAGAAAAGTGGTGGAAAAACTCTGATACGACCTTGATTTCTTTTTCCTCGTTGAAATGGGAAGATGAAACGAGCCAATGAGAAAACTGGAAAATGGGTATTTGTCTCTTTAGAGACCAAACCATAAAAATAATAAACCGTCTTCCCTTCCAAAGTTTGAACTGGAAACATTCATTTACCAGCTCTATATCACTTCAGGGTGTCCTTTTCAAGAAAGAGAAAAGAAATTTTTATGATTTTTATGCTGTTATGTATTTCTAAAGTGTATTGGAGTTGTGGTCAGCAGATGATTGGCTCTTTAAAAATGGCTGCTAATCAAAGATGACTTGTAAATTGAATAAATCTGTCAATTAAAGGACAAGCTACAAATAACCAAAGTATAAGTGTGCTATTAAAGGGGCAGAGGCTTGGGCTGGTACTATTTCTTGTACCCTCACTTTGTGAAAACCTGTTGATACCGTTTTGTTTAGCGCCTGTGTGGAGATCAGTCTTGTATTTTTAGTGGCAGCCTTGTACCCTATAGTGAGGGGAATTCTGTCTCTTTTAGAGCCAGTTCTCATGTCTCAGCTCACTAAAATGAGACAGCTCTATTGGCTCCCAAGTGGCGCTTCACATTTCTTTCTGTTGCTCAAATTAATTTATTACCAAAAATTATGTAAAATGAATTATTTATGCTCAAAACATACAATATATGAAATGTTTATTATTAATGCAGCTATTATTCCATTCTCCCTCTCGTCGCTTTAACTTCTTAATTGTTTGTCTGCATTTATTTAAATATATAAAGACATGATGGTGCAGTTGGAACCTGAGATATTACGGCAGTAGTACGGCAGCACAAAATAACAAGATCAATGATTACCAAAAAGACCATCAGGAGGTGGCGCTAGAGAGAGAAATATTCCCCTTTATCTTCATTCAGCTGCTTAATTTAAGCCAAAACTCTTCACTTAGCATATTGACCCGAATATAGGACGACTCTCCAAGACTACTTTCCAAGACTAATCTTCAGAAAAAAGACTAAATCCAATTTTTAAAGAAACTATTTTTATTGAAATTTTGAGAAAGTAATTTAAATAATACCTTAAAGCGGCTCTCTGGAGCATTTTTCTCTGTATCAAAGTTTTCTAAATGTTTTAAATGATATTTCAGGTCTAAACTATGATCTATGGGTTGAGTTCCACAACATCTGTCATTCTGATGAAGACCCTCCTTCCTCCTAGAGACCCCTTTCCATTATTTCTTGCCGCCGACATTTTTCAGCCAATGAAATTCAAATTTCTGCATTCTCTCAACATGCACGCGCATCGACCAAACCTGTACCAGTAGGGGGCGCTGTCGTACAGGACGCTCCGTGTGTTTCTCTGCCGTCTCAGCCGTTCACTGAGGACTCGCAGCTCATTTCTACTAAAAACCTACCCATTCCCCAGATAAAGACGGGTTTATTTTTATTTTTAAACCTTTCACCTCACAGAATGGCAAGGCTTGACAGGATTATGCGTTTATTTTGGTCAGAAAGTTCATCCAGGGCCGAGTCAAGTTCAGCTTCAGAGTTCAGCAGCAGCTCTCTGCTAACAGAGCTAATATCAGAAGGAGGAGGAGCCTTTGGACGCTAGATTCAAAAACTGCTGTCCTGATGAAATCCTCCAGAGTGCGGCTTTAATTACAGACTGCTTTAAAATTTACCAATTAAAGCGGCACTCCGGAGGATTTCATCAGGAGAGCAGTTTTTGAATCTAGTGTCCAAAGGCTCCTCCTCAAAACATCTCGACACGCGCGTCCGGTCGCGTGTGCACGCGTGCACGCGGCGCATATACTTCGGACATGAACTGTACAGCTCAATGTGTAGGGTTTAATCACTCACAGTTCACAATCTTATTCCAACAATACTACGAGGGTCTGATGAGCCCTCTCTGTCCCTGCTGCTTCTGATATTAGCTCTGTTAGCAGAGAGCTGCTGCTGGACTCTGAAGCTGAACTTGACTCGGCCCTGGATGAACTTTCTGACCAAAATAAACGCATAATCCTGTCAAGCCTTGCCATTCTGTGAGGTGAAAGGTTTAAAAATAAAAATAAACCCGTCTTTAGCTGGGGAATGGGTAGGTTTTTAGTAGAAATGAGCTGTGAGTCCTCTGTGAACGAGACGGTAAACAGAGAAACACACGGAGTGTCCTGTATGACAGCGCCCCCTACTGGTACAGGTTTGGTCGATGCGCGTGCATGTTGAGAGAATGCAGAAATTTGAATTTCATTGGCTGAAAAATGTCGGCGGCAAGAAATGATGGAAAGGGGTCTCTAGGAGGAAGGAGGGTCTTCATCAGAATGACAGATGTTGTGGAACTCAACCCATAGATCATAGTTTAGACCTGAAATATCATTTAAAACATTTAGAAAACTTTGATACAGAGAAAAATGCTCCAGAGAGCCGCTTTAATCAGGAGTTAAAGTTCTCTGTTGTGGTGACAGATTTTAGTCAACTGGAAAAAAAGAGGAAAAAAGTTTTGTTAGATCTATTTATCGCTCTTTCTTCTCACGCGCTCTCTCAGGCTCAGTAGTCTCTCTCTCTCTCTCTCTTTCTATGTGTGTGTGTGTGTGTGTGTGTGTGTGTGTGTGTGTGTGTGTGTGTGTGTGTGTGTGTGTGTGTGTGTGTGTGTGTGTGTGTGTGTGTGTTATGGCTGCACTGTGACATCACTCTGCATAAAAATCCTGCAATATTCCTTGTATTATTAAATGTAAAGGACTTTTAAATTGCTTGCATCAGACATTTAAAGACATCAGACATTTAAAGGTATGACATGTTTCATCCTGAAATTACTTTCACGGCCACAAGTCTTGACTGAAAGCTACTTTTTAGCTTCCTGACTGCTACTAGAGCTCCATGCCGGCCCCCATGGGTCTACATAGGAGGAGGGAAATATATATGTTAGTGTAGACGGGCTCAGCTGGGAGGTTTAATGCAGGAGCAAGGGTAAACTGCTGGTCCTGATGAGCAAGGACTTTTAGGCTTTTTGTTGTGTTTTCTTAAACGATTTGGAGACATAAATCATGTTTGATTTTTAAAGATCCATCCATTCTTGTGCTCTCTTACAGAAACACGTCTCTGTGATTTATATTGGCTTTGCAATCTGTCAAACTCAAAATAAAAATAAAAATGAAACTTTAATGCACTCTGCAAATCCTCCTACAACTGTTTGAATAAATATTGGGAAAAAGAACTTATTTTCATCATCAGTATAATCGTTTACAGAATGTCTCAACAGTATAGAATTTTCTAAATAATTAGAACTTTCTCACTATCTAGTATATTACATACTACACATTCCATGTTTTTGCTTTTTAAGTGTTCTTCAAAGCATATTTACCAGATAAAGTGTGAATTGCGCTCCACAGCACACTCAAATGATAATTTTACCTAAACCTGTGGGAGGACAAATGTTTTAATAAATAATAAAACATAAGAGAGAAGTAAACACAAAGAGCACTTCTGAGTTCTGAGTAATGGATGACACCATAAAGCTGTGCTGCAGGATTTGCTGTGATGTTTTGTCGCCATCTAGTGGACGTTAAAATGCACAAATTCTTGATATTTTTTTCTATTGCAAACTGTAATATAAACTAGGATATAAAAACTAGGAAAGTAAAATAAAACAAGACAAAAGTGTAAATAGTCAAAAAAAAAGACAAAATGCCTTCAATTACAATAGTGTTAGTACGTATATGTGTAAATCTACATATTATATTAGCATAGCCATGTGTCTTACAGGAAAATCTTCTTTGGAAATGTTTTTTGTAATGTACTTAATTTAAATATATAAAGTTGAGAATGAATTAAAATTTTTATTTTCCATTTATAAATATAAAAAAGTGGATGGCACAAGGTGTAAATAGAACAACGGTTCAAATGCTAATAATATTGATAATAATAATACTGAGCCTGCTTCTGACAAATTCTAGAACATTATTTAACTGAAGTATTTAGATTAGCTTTATATACTCTTGAACAACTTTTGCTATAAGCGGACTTTCATCAAATCAACAATAAATTTAAAGAACTTCAAATCAGTAAAACAAACCTTTTAAAAACATCTCTCTTAATTTACACTGTGAGTCTGCTAGGAAAGAAAAAACATGCATCCGTTATTTTTGAATGAATATCAGATGTCAAATTTGAATTTGCTGGTGCTTATCACAGGTATATAACCAGTTTATACCAATGAGTTCTGTCTAGTTTACCAGTATGATGTGAATCATATTCTCTTCTCAGTTTGGAGACCAACTCTTCCAACAGTATGTTAATGTCTCCATCTACTGGATGTGATCTGACAGTGCTTATGTCACTCTTCTTGTGCTTGTGAACACTGGTTTATATTCAGACATGCTTTTTGAATTTCTGTTTGGACAACCCTGATTCCTTGCAGGATTAAATCGCTACATCATCCAGGTTTGCAGATAAACAAAACGTGAAGGGTTGCAGGTGACTGATGTCCTTTGCGGTGACTCTTGATGACTGAAGTTGGTGGAGTGACTCTTTGAGGGAGTAAAGCTCAGGCTCTGATCTGGTAAAATGTGAAAAAAGGAACTTCATGATGATCATATAACAAACTATGTCTTAGCTTTGGTATGCTGCCATTTAATTATTTAATCTGCCCAACAGCATAATTAAATCAGAGATATTTTTTATATTTTGTCCTGATTTTCTGATTAGTCTATTATCCTGTTAATTCCAGATTGACTCTGAAACATTCCTCTCTGGTTCGAACTGAAAGCTGGTTTTCCTCTCAGGACTTTATTTCCTTCCCTCTCTATTACTTCTAGTCTTCATGAATGTCTGAGCTGTTTCTAATTTTTTTTTAAATTTATCTCCTGTAACTTTATTTGTTCAATAAGTGAATTCTGAGTAGGAAAAGCATCAAATGACACACAGAGGCTCAAGCTGAAAGCCTGAACATCTTCATCACTGTCGTACGTACCCAGAACCTCTTAGTGGAGTTTTAGGCTCCAGACCAAAGGACAACCCTGCTATGTTGAACTGGCTTCAATTAGCTATTTTGAAAAAAATGATGAAAAGTAACGTTTCAAAAGTTATTGCTAATTTAATGAGGACCTGGTTCTGCCCCCCAGTTTTTTATGGTCTGGCTTCAAGAACGTCACAAAAAGGGGAATATGCTTGTGGGATTGTTAAAGTAATTTATTTACAAGAAAAGCAAAAATACATAAACATGAAGAAGGCACAACAGAATCCTACTTGCTTCCAGATAGAGGTGGATCTTATACCTTCACTGATTGCACTGGCCATGCTGCCTAATTAACGCCTGCCACTTACAAACATGAACACACACACACACACACACACACACGCACGCACACACACACACACACACACACACACACACACACAGGAGAGGAGCCAGGGTGTGTAGGGTGTAGACCTGAGCCATAACTTCAAATCTGCAAAGCTAACAACGTAAAAATGATGCAGACAATTGAGTACCAACTCATCTAGGCTATGGTGCCAGGGCAACAATTTGAAAAAACAAACTACAAAAATATATTATTTTGACAAAAGTCTAATGTTCTCTAGACTGCTTTGACTCTGGCCTAAACACAAGCCAGACCTGAAGGCAAACCATTACATGCATACAGGCCTAATTACCTCAACTTGGATGACCTGTTGACTGAATCTGGATCTGTTTCTGCAAGATTAAAAGAAATAAAGTACATTCATATATATCAAGTTAATCCACTTAAAACTAAACTGCTGATCTTGATCATTCTTCAAAGTTAGAACTCTGCCAATCAGACCCATTATGTAGTTCTAAAATAGACCTTTAAATATTCACATTCTGCAGCATTTTACTTTGTTTCATGCAAAATACAATAGTAAATAACATAGTACAATAGTAAATAACAAAGTATTTATGCTTCCTTCACTTACTCAGTAACTTAAAGACATAAATAGCATATCCCGTTAGCCCGTCTTTAAATCCTCCCACAAAGATACCGAGTCACTAAAGTTGAAGCAAACGGAGAAGCAGCAGATCCTGACTTAGACCTCCCTACAGACACTGGCCCTGTGTCTATTTTAGACAACAGGGTTACCCTGGTCCTTTCTGTGGGTTTGTTTAATCCTTTAAAGGCCGATCTCTGATACTTATTTAAAACTTCAACCATTGAGTGCTGCTGGGGTTTATTGGAAGGACTCTTTTTTTCTGTTTTTGTTTAATTTTTGTTCAAATTTTTAGCTATTTTATTTAGTTGTTTGATTAATTTTTTAAGATTTGTATTTTTTTTTACGGAGGCGTATTGCATTCACCCCCCAAAAATAAAAAGCTTTGTTTTTCTGACTAAATGAGAAACTGCCGTAATAGCCTAAAGAATCCCTGCATGTTCTGTGGCGAGCTAAAAGGAACTCAAACATGTCTCGTTTGTTGAGTTTAATTCACTTTAAATTTTTTATTGATTGAGAAACTGGTAAATAATCTTGTCTTTGAACTATGTGGATTATTAATGATTTGTCGACACCTGAGGGAATTGCACCTGTTCAGACGCAAATCCCCATCAGATCTTCTGAACGTGGCTGTTTCTGCAGGATCAGTTGACTAAATATGTGATGCTCCACAGTTATAAGTAGATGCATTTAAAATGCATTCAGGCTGGCTACACAGTAAACAATCAGAAGATTACTAACAATTCTAGACCCTTGCAGAGTGCAGCTGAAACTCTCAGAAAAAACTCTGAACAGCATGGTAGAAAGTCAAGGTCACTTTAAGCTATTATTATCTTGTTATTTCAGATAAACAGAGCTTTTTGGGGGGGTGAATGCAATGCCCTTCAGTACTTTTTACGTTTAAATTTCAGGGTTTTTTATTTTTTAAACTTTTTAATTCTAATTCTATACTAAAATGTCTAAAATTTCTACTAAAATGTTGACCATAACCTAAAGAGTTCAAAGATAACAAAAATAAGTCTCATCAGAAGGAAAATATAAGGATAATATATGGGTTGAAGCTTTTACAAGGTGCTATTATTAATGGTTGATGATGCAAACTGGCTACGACAACAATGAAACTGTGTGATCAGTGGACATAATCGCTCTGTCACTCAGCCAAAGTGCAGCGTCAGTGTCTGTATAGGTGCTGCTTGTATGAACTTGAGAGAGAAAAGACTTCTCCTTGTCTTTTTATTTAAATGTGTCATATATGTATGTTTTATTACAGGCTTAATGCATGATGTGAACACAGTTTGTTTTGTTATTTTTTGCCATGACCTAACATTGATGCATTAACCACCGTCCTCCATTCTGGATGTGAATAACCTAACTCAAAAGTGTTGCTGTACAATGTTTAACTTGAAATCATAAGCAGCTAAAATAACTAGTTTAAACCTGATTCTAAGGACTCACTGCTGAATAGGGCTAAACCTTTGTTCTACCACTCTAATGGTTATAAAACTTACTTCAAAGACCTTTGAAAAATATTGTCTCCTCAAATCATTGATCATCTTTTTTTTGTAGCAGATGAAAACCCACAAACTTAACATTAATGTATCCCTAACCTATTCTCTGGTCTAAGTGTGTATATGTGAAAAAAAAAACTTATAATCTTAGAATGTCCATCAATTAACCACTATCCTCTTCTCAGACTTCAGTGTTTGTGTTGACCTCAGTAAAGAATCTTCTCACTGTATTGATGGGTTTCCCCAGCCTGTCCAGTGCAATCTGATTAAAAGAGATTGATATCACAATTCCTGATTAGCCTGACCTTGAGCTCTTCAGCCTCTTAGTTTCTTTTCCTAGAGAAGCTACACTGAGACTGATTAAGGACAGAAACAAACGTGGGTGTAAACCATGTATTTAGGTGATGCCACTCATTAATGGACATGCTGTGTTTAGACAAAGATAAAGAAATATTACCAGAAAGAAATGTACTCTACATAAGGAAATGTGCTTAATTTAAGATTTATTGAATCTCTCCATTCTCAGTTTTTATCTGTCTTTATTGTCTAGGTTTGAATTCCAACATTTCTCAATGAGATGACAGGCTGATTTTAGCTATTGTAATGGTTTATGCTATTTGTTTGTTTTGTTGAGAAGAGATCATTCCATTTGTGTCAAAACTGAATGAATGAAAGCTTACAACTAATTTATAAATGCTTATTAATACTGTTTTACCAATTACCTATTCATAAAGCATTAACAGGGTACCCTTATTTTAAAGGTGGACCCACTTTTCTTTGCAAATCATTGACATCATGTGATCTGTCATTAAATCACAATGAAGTTTAAATAGAATTTGTCAGATAATTCATTCAATTCAGTTTATTTTAAAGGCAAATTAGATATTTCAAAAAAAAAATTGACACCATATTTAGTGAAACCTGTGTTAGACTAGATGTGATTTGATATTGTAATACCACTTTGTCACGTTAATTAAATCCTAATTTTTTATGTCACTTTGTCTTTGTTAAACATCTGCCTTTCATATAGTTACCTCTTTATAAATTGAGCCAAACTTTTTATTTTACTCTTTTTTTAATCCACTGCTCAACCAAGGTTCTGCCTTTGCAGTGTTGATTCTAATTTAATAGACTTTATTTTCTATCCTTCATTTGTTTTCTTTCTCTGACCTCTCATATCTTCTTCCCATGGCCAGCTGCTTTTTTAGAGGGGCACATTCTAAAACACCCAGCACTTAGCAGGGGGCCACAGGGAGGCAGGCTTGTTGTCAGGGGGGGCACTGCACCCCCACCCCCCACCCCCACCCCCATAACTGCCCCTGCTTCTTCCTGTTTTCCCATGAGATTTTTTTTTTTACTTATGATGAAGAGTACCCTAGCTCTTAATTGGCAAAACAGGAAGAACTTGAGGGAGATTTATTTTTCATAAACGAGAAAAAAATAACATTTGTATTTTTTTTTTCAATTATTCTGAAATGGTTTGATGTACTGAAAGTATCTAAAAGTTCTTAAGCATTTGTTGTATCTATCACTTAATCTCATGACTTGTGGTTATTATAAACTTTTAAAGCACTAATATTAAAACACCAAACAGTGAAGTAGTTTGGAGCAACTGGATACAGATTTTCTTTGGAATAATTTAGCATCTGTTTCTTTATTTATACACAATGCTGTCCAATGTAATATAAAATGCATTGCCTTCTTCTAGAATTTCTTAATTACTGCTTTGAGATGTATCATGTCTGTGAAGTAATGGAAAAGACACCAGAGAGGTAAGTGACCATGCGTCACCACGTGTTTCACTACAAACCACAGTAACCCAGTGAGGGGAAGACCTGCCTATAGGGCCACACTAATCCTGAGGCTACAGTAATCACTTGGCTTATGTACAAATGGACAGGATCTAAGAGAGGATTCTAAAGGCTTATACAAAAGAACCACCTCAGAGCAAGAGATTCCCACTTTGAACGATGGAGATGACAATCTGACGAGCTATGGATAGTTGAGGCTAGTTATGGGGCAGACACAGCAAACGGGGTGCAGCGAGGGGATTGATGTCAAAGCACTTCAGGATATGTACAAAAAGTTTGTCATAGAGTGTCCAAGTGGAGTACTTTTTTTGCACGAGTTCAAACGATTCTTTGGAGTGAACGCAACAGGAGAAGCAGCGGATTATGCAGAGAACATGTTTCGCGCTTTTGACAAAAACGGGGTAAGAAAATAAAAGTTTCAGCATGTGTTAATGAGGATCATCCAAAATGTTAACGTGTGAGCCGTTTTTTTTCTCCTTCTGTTTTAGGACAACACAATTGATTTCCTTGAGTTTGTGGCAGCGCTTAATCTTGTTTTCCGAGGGGACTTGGAGCATAAGCTGCGGTGGTCGTTCAAAGTGTATGACAAGGACGGGAATGGATACGTGGATAGGAACGAGCTTCGGTCCATAATTGATGTAAGTCGGACGTGCAACGTTACAAAAACACAGTGAATTCAAGGAACTTTTATACTTTTACTTCTTATATAATGTAAAATTCAAATTTAATTAGAGCAAACAATCTGTGTTTATAAGTTCTCATGAAGAGTCAAACTAACTTCTGCTCAGTTACTATAGGAATTCATATCAACCATTCTAACATGACCTAAATTTTAAAAAATTGCCCAGTTTGAGTAAATAATATATTACAATAATATTAGGCTAATCATATTGAAATAGGACAGTTGTTTACTTAGTTATGGAACACCCTGATAACATAGATATTAATCACACAAGAAACTGATTTCCATTTTCACTCTTTATTAGAAGGAGGGGGTTGTTTTAGATTAAACTCTGCTTTTCAACAACTACACTCTAGCTCTGGGTAGCTGTTAGCTTGACTTTTTTAATAGCTAACCAGTGACAGTGGAGAAAATAAGTATTTAAACCCCCACTGATTTTTCAAGTTTTCCCATTTAAAAATAATGAGGAGGTTTGCAATTTCCATCATAGGTGTACTTCAACTGTAAGAGACAGAATTTAAATTCCAGTAAATCAAATTAGATTATTTTTGAATAATTAATTTGCATTTTGATGTATAAAATAAGGCCCTTAGATGGACTGGTGACCCATCCAGGATGTCCCCTGCCTCTCGCTCCTTGACCGCTGGAGATACGCACCAGCTCCTCCGCGACCCTCTGGATGAAGCAGTTAAAGAAAATGGATGGATGGATGACATAAGTATTTGATCCCCTACCAACCAACAAGACACCTGGCTCTTAAGGATCTGTTAGTTTGTCCTTGCTATCCTCCACTCATTATTTGTATTATTTGCAAGTTTGAACTCATTACTTTGGACAAAAGACACCTGTCTGCACATTCAACCAATCAGACTCCAACCTCTCCACCACAGAGCCCAAAAATCTGTTTAAGGACACCAGGAACTAAATTGTAGACCTGCACAAGGCTGGGGTGGGCTACAGGATAACAGCTTGGTGAGAATTATTAGAAAATGGAAGAAACTCAAAAAGACAGTCAATCTCCTCCAGACCAGATTTTTACACCAATGATTGTGAGAAAGGTGAAGGATTGGCCCAGAACATGAGAGGACCTGATCACTGATCTGAAGAGAGCAGGTTACCATAGTAACACAATATAACATCATGGATTAAAATCTTGCAGTGGATGCATGGTCCCTCTACTCAAGCCAGCTCGTGTCCAGTTCCTTCTGAAGTCTCCCAATGAGCATCTGGATGATCCAGAGGAGGCATGGGAGAAGGTCATGTGGTCAGATGAGACCAAAATAGAACTTTTTGGTGTAAACTCCACTAACTGTGTTTGGAGGGAGAAGAAGGATGAGAACAATCCCAATAACATCATCCTAACAGTGAAGCACAGGGGTGGAAACATCATGCTTTGGAGGTGTTTTCTGCAATGGAGACAGGACGACTACACTGTACTGAGGAGAGGACGGATGGGACCATGTATTGTCAGATTTTGGGTCACAACCTTCTTCCCTCAGTAAGAGCATTGAAGATGAGTCGTGGCTGGGTTTTCCATATAACGATGACCTCAAACACAGCCAAGGAAACTAGGAGGCTCCATTAGAAGCATTACAAGGTCCTGGAATGGCCTAGCCAGTCTCCAGGCCTGAACCCAAATCTTTGGAGGAAACTCTGTGTTGCCCAGCAGCAGAAACCTGAACGATCTGGAGAAGATCTGTATGGAGGAGTGGTTAAAATCACTGCTGTAACCTGGTCAAGAACTACAGGAAACATCTGACCTCTGGAATTGTAAACATAGGTTTCTGTACCAAATATTATGCTATATTATTATATTGTATCAAATACTTTTTTCCTGCAATAAATCACAAATTAATTATTTAAAAATCATACAATGTTATTTTCCAAAAGCACATAATTAAATTAGCATAGCACTAGGTCAACTTTTCTTTAATGCACAGGTCAAAATCAAACCTAACTATGCAGCAGTAAATGTACATGTGCTGTTTTTTTCCTGATCGAAATATTTCTGGTTCAAGTTCAAAACCAATGTACAATTTATATGTATTAGTGCCATAAATACATCTAAATTCAATTCAAATATTGAGACCTTTACACATCCTCAACCCAGTAACCGGACAAGATGACCCAGTAACATTTAAAATAAGTTATAAATAATATAACAGCTTTTTTTCCTTTTTTAGAGCATCTACCGCATTAAGAAAGGCTCAAAAACAGACGTGATTGATTCCAGTCTTACGGTTGATGAAGCTGTGGATCGAATACTAGAAGCTGTTGATGTTGACAGAGATGGTAAGCAGGTGCAGTTTAAAAAAACTGAAATAAAAATCTACTGTGAGGAGAGAATTTAAATCTTGTGTTAATGGGGGGTTTGTCTTTTCCCCACAGGTCATGTCAGCCTGGATGAGTTCATTAAAGGTGCCCAGGAGGACCCATGGGTGCTCAGCATGTTGAGGTTGGACATGAACCCTACTGGATGGTTTCTGGAGCAGAGGAGAAAGAGCGCCCACTTCTGAAGTGTCTAATCACCTTGGCCTTTACTGTGATCATGAAAGAAAAAAGGAAAAGAAAACCCAATCATGGTTAAAACCCAGCTGACTGCTTTTGTTTGTCACATATTCCGTACTTTAATACTTAATCTGAACATGCAGTTTAATGTCAACAGAATGTGGAGAAAACTTATTTCTATTTAGCCTTTATTTGACTTTTGTTACTATAAGAACAAACTACTTTTTTGTGTACATTGTTCTGTTTTTTCTATTACATGCTAATGGCTATGATTTAATATATCTTGCTTGTAAATACCATCCTAACATAAACTTTCCTGCTATTTCTCAATGGTACATATCGCTCGCTGGCGCAACTCAGCAGCCTTCTTGTCATAAAGTGTCAACCTGTAACTACTGAAAAATGATGCTTTTTATATAGTCTTTGTGATTTTATACTCATTTATTCTTTTGCTTTGCTTTGTTATAACCAAATCATGTTATGAGGATTTTTAGGCCATCACTATTCAGGCTGAATTAATGTTCGATTACATACAAATTATTTACTTTCCCAATGATTTTTGAAGAAGTGCAGCTTAAGAAAAGGTGAGAAAACATTATGTTTTGACTGAGAATTGTTTTAATAAATGAGGATTGGCAGCACCAACATCTGGCCCTACCTATAGAGGGCTAACAGTTTTTCTAAAAAATGAAAACTGAAATATTAGGCAGGTAAAGGAGACATGAATTTTCATCAGTTCATTGATTTTAAATAAAGTTCAGTAAGACAGAATGGTTACAGCCTTGTTCTGTCCTGTTTTCTAGCTGTTTAAATGAGTTTTATATCAGATTTTTTTCCTCACTTTATTTGATGAATTCCAGAGCAATATGTTCCTCAGAATGAATACATGTATGTTTTTTTTTAAATTTCATGTTATGAAATGTTTTTTTTTCTTCTGCACAGTAAACAATGGTTTATTTTTAATGTATATCTGTATATTACCACATAATGATCCTGACATGTTCCATTGGTGTTAATAGGTCATTTGCACTGCAGACATTTTTACTTGAAAAGGTAGGGCTGCATTCCATTTTACCATTTTAGCTTGTTAGCAGTTTTACAGAAAAATATAGCATGCACATTGTCTGCTGTCTGAGAAACATCTAAAACATGCAGGATTGTGGCCCTCTGGGACCAGGATTGGAATCAAAACCTCCACATCGTCTTCAGTGCAGTTTCAGTGGCCCCTTTGTCCCAACTCACCTATTCAGGTCAAAGTTTGGCTGAATCGAAGTGATTGGTCAGAGTTCCTGCTGCCTGACATAAAGGATACATGTTTTGCAAAAGGTTTCTTGCCCAGACAAAGATACTTAATCAGCATGTTTTAAAATATCAACTCTAAGTCATAAAGTGCATTAGAGAGAGGGTCAGTCCAGGTTCAGCAAGGGATGTTTGCCCTGTGGATTACTGCTTTATACTTAGCTAGCTTAAGTTGCTGGCTCAGAATAAGCTTCTTTCTTGGGGTCAAACATTGCATGAATCATTTATCAGGTGACTCACATCTAGACCCCTCAGCCTCTGAGGACAAGCAGCGGTGAGGTCAAACTCTACAATGCATGTAAAGCAGACTTCTTCAGGAATTCTCTCCAGCAAAGATCTTTCACCATTTATGACATGAATAAAAAAAAGGAAATTCCTGGTCCACTATAATAGCTGTCTAGTGAATGGATACATTTGGATTTAACTCTGGTAAAAAGAACTAGATAGAAAAGATGTGTCGGTGACTGAAAACGTTTCAGCAGGTGAAACAAAAAAGTTTCAGTCTCAGAAAAAAGAATTTAAATTTAATACAATGACATGTTTTAAATGTGTTCTAGGAATAAACAAATTTAGCTTTCTCCTAGCAATTCATATGATGGCAGATTAATTCAAGATAGATTTTCATTGGTTTAATTTTCGACATCAAAAGATTTAAACAGTAATGAAGGTCACACTTTAGTTTGTCTAATATACAGACATTTACACTAAATAGATTCTTAAAGGCACACTATGCAGTTTTGCTTGTTTTGGCACCCCCTAGTGTCCATTTTAAATCACTGTCGTAAAAACGTTAGCATTGTCTTTGCTCAGAGACTCAGAAAATGCAAACATGGTATTCTGGATCCAAGCACAAGATGGGGAGTGGCTTTTCATTAACCTTGTCAAAGAGTCATATTAGCACATACTGGCTCAGGGAAAAGACTTAAAAATATGAAAAAGTTACATAGTATGCCTTTAAGTTAGTTAGTTTACTCTGATATAACATTGGCTTTGCAGGAAGTTTATAGAACATGCAGCATAATTTGATTCAATTAAAGCAACACAAGTAAACAAACCCCTTCACTCGTGTACATAAAAATGAAGAAACACATTTATGAATGCCACTTCAACATTAAATGTCATTTAAGACAAATCTGAACTAATCCCAGTCATTTTCTGTTTTTACATGGCGATTTATTGACTTGTTGGCACGGCAGAAACACCTGATGTGTTTTAGTACTAAATTTGTAAAGTTATTTTATTTAGATTATTATAATAAATGGTGAGCATATGAATCATGTGTATCTGATCCATCACCTAGAATACAAATCATCTCTAAAGTTTGTTCTTTCTTGACGTTGTTGACCTCTGCTGGTCATATAGAATATAACACAATGTGACTGTTGTGACTTTTTTTCCAGTATTAAGGCACAATCCTACAGCTTTTACTCTCAACTCGTTGCTTTTCAGATTAATAAAATATCACTACTGTGTATATGTGTTGCACTTTGACGATGCCTCGATAACTTCTACACCAAGGAGGAAGCTTTTTCTTTCATTTTTCTGATTAAACAGCTGAAACCAGATGTCTAGAGAGACACAAACCTTTTTTCTCGCTGTCTGGAGTTAAATCCGACCAATCTTCTCTTGTTTTTGGTCAGTTAGGATAACCTCAATTGTTTTTATTTGCTAAATGCTAATGAAAGAAAGAATATGTCAGAGATTTATTTTAAAATGTCTTTAAAATCAGACGTCTAATTTCATCAGTATTTGACCTTTGAACTGTAACTTGGGTCAAATTTTCGGGGTATCCTTCACCAAGCTTCCCGGGATAGTTTATTGAAATTGGGTCTCGTTCCTCCTGACAGAACTGGTGTAACTGAGTCAGGTATGCGGGCCACCTCACTCACACTCCTTTTCAGATCACAGATTTTCTACAGGACTGAGATCAGGGCTTTGTGATGGATGTGCTAAAACACTGACTTTGTTGCCCTGAAGCCACTTTTTAATAACCACTTGGGCTGGATGCTTAGGGTCATTGTCCATTTGAAGATCCTGCGCTTTAACTTTCTGTCAGATGTCTTTAGATGTTGCTTCAATCTTTCCACTTTTCCTCATGATGCATCTACAGTATTTTGAGCTGCAGCACAACATCCATGATTCTGCCACCTCCATTCTTCACAGTTGGGATGGTGTTCCCAGGTTTACTGGTGTCCCCCTTTTCCCTCTAAATGTAACAGTGATCATTATGGTCAAACAGTCCCACTTCAGTTTCATCAGACCACAGGACACGTCTCCAAAAATGAAGAGCTTTGTCCTTGTGTGCTTTTGCAAACTGCAATCTGACTTTTTGTTTCTTATGGAGTAGTGGCTTCCTTTCAGCGCATGTTTCACTGTGGATAAGGACACTGTTGTTCTGGGGTCAATTTGAACATTAAAACACTTTCATCTTTTGGATACAGAACCCCTCTCCTTCCTGAGTGGTAATCCCATCATGTATACTTTGCATGTTTGTTTGAACAGATGACTGCAGCACCTTCAAACATCTTTCCTAAGAATGAGCCCAACTAATCCACAATCCTCCTCCTTTTTACCTTCGCAATGTATCTAACGATAAAGCCATGAATTTGAGGTGTGGCTTTAAAATGTCCACAGGTGGGCTTCCAATTAACTCAAATGTGTCAGTTAACCTATAAGAATTTTCCAAAGCCATGACATCATCAACTGAACTTTCTCTCATTGTTTAAAGAGACAGTAATCATTCTGTGTGTAAACTTCTGATTTTGAAGACATAAACAAATATCTCTGATGTATTATTTCCTTTATTATTATGGTATTTAGCAAATGGCTATAATAAATAGGACAGAGAGTTAAAAGGGTGATTGTCTTTTTATTCAGTGAAAGTAAACTTCTGCTCTCAATTATTTATGACACCCCCCCCCAAAAAAAAAAGGGCTAAGAATGCTCAACTGACTAATAATTCGACTTTAAGTTTTATATATATAAATAAAAAATATAGATAGATAGATAGATAGATAGATAGATAGATAGATAGATAGATAGATAGATAGATAGATAGATAGATAGATAGATAGATAGATAGATAGATAGATAGATAGATAGATAGATAGATGCTTCGTCAGTCACTAAATTGCAAACGAATTGTTTAAAGAGAAATTATTTCATTTCTGCAAAAAATCAGGAAAAAAAAAAAACAGCAAGTTTTAAGTGGTCCTTTTTCCCACAGCCTCCGAAGGCACCACCGTATCGCAGCATCGCCGCACCTCTCAGGTGTCTGATCCGGGCGGCGGCGGCACACAGCGGAGCCTGGGGGAGAGGAGCGGGGGGCGGCATGAGAAGGAAGGCGGCATGGCGGACCGAGAGAAGCGGAAAGCCACCCCACCGTCCGGCCGCGGCTTCCAGGTCAACACCCCGGCCAGCTTCAGGTGAGTGCTGCGGCGCAGGAAGCCTCAGAGCCGGAGCGAGCTGTCTGATGTGCTGAGTCTGGAGCAGCGGGGGCCACCGCGGCTGTGCTGCAGCTCTGAGGGACGCTGATGCTGATGCTGGCGGTTCGGAGCCGCTGCAGCACCGTTGGTCTTTGAGCTCTCTGGAATATGTTGTGTTTTGGGGCGTGTCTGCTCCCACCAGGCCGTGTGTTTGCTGCACCTTCAGGGAGCATATGTCGCATAACCTACTTTTTCTTTTCTTCCTAATCGGCTCTGATCCTTAAACCTTTACAGGCTTGTAATCAGCAGCTTCCAGTTGTAGTGACAGCTTTGAGTTGTAACACTGGCATGATCACAGGTTTTTTTTCTTTCATTGTTCTCTTTTATTCTGTTAACAATAATGCATGACTCACCCTCCCAAAATAAAAAAATTGGTCAAATGTTGACCAAAAAAAATAAAATAAAAATCAGCCTAATTGCTCATTTGATAGCATGCTATCAGCAAGTCTGAGAAAAAACAGGTTATTTGTCTAATTTAGGGAGTACAAAGTTTATTCCAGCCAGGTTTTTTTTTTCCCTTGTTGTTTGTTTGTAATCTAATTTAAGATGCTTCTGGCATTATAGATTGGGGTTCTGCAGCTGGACGTTCCCTTTGTGCTCTTCAGTTGATTTTATTGTACAGACTTGCTGCATGGTGTCGCATCCATCCACTCACATGTATGTTAAGATGCTGCAGTGTTGCCTGATGAGAGGCTGTGATTATTTAGTGTCATTACTGAGAAGATGAAGGCCTTGGATCAATATTCCCCAGTGAGATGGCAACACACACACACACACACACACACACACACACACACACACACACACACACACACACACCCTCAGACTCAGTTCCTCCCTGTCTCACACAGCGCTGCAAACAGGCACCTTTACAATCTTTTCTCACTGTGACTCAGTAGAGCTCTCTGTCTGACTCATAAATGCATGAATAAAGTAAAGTCATGCATCAGAGATCACTGAGCACAGCTTTTATTTTGGTTATCAAACAAGTACATTTTAGGTAAAAAATAAAATCATATGATAAAGCTGAATACTTGATAAGGTTTTTAATGTTGCAACTATAACTCAGTGAGAAAGGAGGCCAAGTGACTAAGTCAGGGTTGGCTTGGTCCCAGGGCAACCATATGTCAGTGTGTTTGTTTACATCGCATTCCTGCCTTCACACTCTGTGGTTGAATTATCCATTTCTACTCTTATGTGCTGCAGTTCAGAAACAAAACAGTCAACCTGTTGTCTTTACAGCTTTTTGTTTAGATATTTATTGGCAGGGACATGAGAATAAACACGTCAAATGTTAGTTCAGTTCAGCATTTCTTGACCCTCTTTTTAGTCACCAAAGTCAAGCTGTTTGAATTGAAGTGTACTAAATGTAATTTTAGGTTTTTACAGACATGGCAGTGGATTACTCATATCTAGTTAGAGGCTATATCCATATTGATAGGTTATCAACTCCACGGTGAGTAGTTTGATTGTTTGTTTTACTGAAAATGCAGCGCTACGGTCGCCCATTCAAAACATTGAGCTAATGCTAAGCTAATGAGCATTAAGTCCTAATTAGTGATTTTATTCATTAAACAGTGACATGTCTTTGTTATGGTTATGGCTGAATGTTATACCAATACTTATAGTGTTGATTGAATACTTTGTTTATTGTAGTTTTGTCTGTTTTGGATGTTTTTTGTTACATTTTCTGTTTAATGCCAAAACTGCCATATGTTATTTTGAATTGAATGGTCTGAAATCATATAATTTAATTTATTTTAATGGGACCTATAGGTGGATTTGACTTTATCTTGATTTTGAATTAACTAGACTACTGAATTGACCTAAATGACTTAGTTAAAGGATGAATACTTTTTTGGGACAAAACTATCACATATTGTGAGACTAAAACTAAGGTGGCTGCCAATAACAACACTGATTGACACATTTAAGGGAAAATAGAGAAAGTAAAATGTTCCACTTCAAGAGATCATTTAATGTTTTATTAAATTCTTAAAAAATCTTCATGTAAATCATTAAATTCAAACTACCGGTATTAGATTGAAAAGAACCACACAAAATGTTTCATATGAGAGGAAAACATACTCCTTTTATAAATAAAAGTGCTTCACATATGAACCTAAAAGTCTTAAAATAAAGTTCATTTTTATTATATGAAATGTTGTGTGAAACATTAAATAGTCTTATGTCATTATTGCGCCCTATTGGACTCAGTGATGATGATGATGTTTAGGACACAGAAGTTTCTTTTACCTGTTTTGTTGACAGTTTACTGTAGTTCTAACTGTAAGTAAGTAAGTAAGTAAGTAAGTAAAGTTTATTTATATAGCACCTTTCACAGAAAAAATCACAAAGTGCTTCACAGAAAACAGAATCAAACATGATAAAACAAATAAAATTAATAAAACAAACAAAATATCATTACAAATCAAAATCATTAAACAACAACAAGAGGACACAAAAGAGTTATTTAAAAGCAGTTTTGAATAATTGGGTCTTCAACTGCTTTATAAAGGAGTCCAGACTGTCTATACAGCGTAAAACTAAAGGAAGGTCATTCAAAAGTCGCGGTGCAACAGACTGGAAGGAGCGATCACCTCGACTTTTAAATCTGGTCCTTGGAACTGTTAGGAGATTCTGGTCTGTGGACCTGAGAGCTCTCAGCTGTTCTTTTGTAGTGATGCTTTACCTGAACTAGCAGTTTCTTCTTATAATTTAAATCTCATTTTTTCTTATCTAAATACAAGGTCTCGTCTCTCTCCTGCTGATGTGTTTTCATGTGTGAGCTGAAGTCGAGGCTAACGCTAGCTCACATTCTCTATTTCTGACCTAATTGTTTGGTCAACATGTTTTTTCTTGTGGTTTACTAGAATGACAGGAAGATACATGTTGATGGAACATTAACAGTGAGAAGGTGTGTGTGAGGCAGAGGAAGTTTTCCAGATTCAGTGATTCAGACTTTTTGGAGACTGCATGGTGGCTGAGTTGGTTTGAACTGTTGCTTCACCGGACGATGGTCCTCAGTTCAACAACCAACTGGGGCCTCTCTAGGTTTGCATGTTCTCCATGTGCATGCACTGATTTTCTGTTTTCCTCCCATGGTTCATTTGGTCACAGGTGTGAATCTGAATGGTTGTTTGTCCCCATGTGACCCTGTTGACCTGCTGCCCTGTATCAGATCAAGTCATACTGTATGGAAAATCAATGGATTTCCATGGAAAACAAAAGACAGATTCTGGATTTTTCAGCAGAACAAACTTGTTTATCTGTCATTTCTGTGAAATGGGTTGAAGTATGAACAGAGCTAATTTAAATTTCACCCTCAGTAAAAGCTGACATTGTGGACGGTGATTGCACTGGTTGCAGTTCCCTGCTGGCTCTTGATTCTGCTGACCGGACATGTTGGAGCTGACAGCACAATCCCTCTAAATGCAAAGTTCTCCCTGTTTTTGCCTGAAAAATAAAATAATTACTAGTGAGGATAACCCATTTTTATAACCAATAATTAAAGAAGTACACATTTCACATTTGTCAAATTTTAAAATGTTTTTTTAAGAACTTAGTCATTTTAATTTAATTTACAGTGATTTCAAAGCAAATCATTCTAAAGAATGCATTTAATTAACATTTTTTTTCTACTTATCTCTCAAGCTCACACTTTAATTTAGGACTTAGAAAGCAATTTTCTTTTTATTATTACATATTATTGACCCATTTATTGTAATTTATTGACCCAGTTCTGTATAGCATTCAAGTATTTTATATTTTCCTGTCCAGCTCAGCGGCTCTGTGAAGAACAGGGCTTCAGTCAGTAATAGACCAGGCATAGTTTAGTGCTCTGCAGCAAGTCTGATAAAATCACAGGCCTTTGTTTAGAGAGGCCATAATAAAACCCAGTGAAGGAAAACAACTGAAAATGCTCTGTGAGCAGGCAGACCATCAGGCAGGTTTTATGGTCTATAATTATACTTTGTAAAACTTATTTAAGGTTTTAAAATACCTTGACTTTGTTAAATAACTCTCAAATGTCTCCAACCTTCTGATGAGTTCACCTTTCCTGTTTCTAGACTAACATTCCAACAGGATGATAAAGCTTTACCATATTTGACAAGAAATGTCAATGAAGAGATTCACCATCAATCCTACTGTCAAGAACTCTAACAAATTAGAGTTGACATTTGTTTTATTTTCATATCCAAATATGAGTATATTCTTCTTACCAAGCTTTTGTCCATAACTTCTGATTTTGGTGTTGATGGTTCTAGATTTCATCCAGTTTAGGATGATGGGGGCCTTTTGGGCTGAAACGTTTGCAGAAAAGTTAGGCAATGATGGATAGATTGTAGAAATATTACAAGGAGCACCATTTGTACAAATCAGATAGCTTCCCATCCTTAGCCTGGTTCTGCTGGAGGTTTCCTTTCCACGGTCACCCGTCACACACGTTTGCTCAGGATAGCGAGGTGGTTGATTAGTAGGCAGTGTCTGCAGAGATGTGGATGCTGTACCAATCTGTCCTGGAGAGAGCTGAATCAATAGACAAAACAATCAAATTACCATTCAATCTATGCTCCAATCCTCACATGTGGTCATGAGTTATGAGTGGCATATTGTGAATTGACCCTATATAAATAATGTAAAGTGAAATTTAAAGTAGACTTATAGAAACTGGATGCACTGTAAGTATCAGATGCTGGTGATGAGATGTTTTCATCTTCTAAGACAAAGAAAATAAAGGAAAAATCTTAATGTGAAACATCTAAATATGTCAAAAAATCTCATGTCTGCTCTGTAGCTAAATGGAATATTACCAGTTAGGTTTAATAAACAGTTGTCTACCCAATCTGGATTAACTGTAGACTTTTTCTGTGCCTTTATGTTGTTGGACCCATAGAATGGATTTGGAAAGTTAAAGTGATGGATGATGATAGGGCGGCAGAATATTCTGTTACTACATCAATCAAAAAAGACCAGGGAAGACAAGAGGACTTGTATGATCAGGCGGCCTCATGAATAATTTAGCGTGACACTATTTCGCAGAGAGAGAGGCAGGGAGGGGAGTGTCCGCTTGTGCTGATGCTTTCCCTGTTGGGGCTTCCTTTTGTCGTTGCATGATCTGCTAACACCAGCAGTTTTCTGCAGTGGCGTAGTAAATCTGATGCACGCAGCACCGAGTTGGTTATATAACACTACTCCATTCTGGCAGCTTCAGCTCCACAGCTTCAAACAATTGCCCCATCCATCTCTCTCCCCTCCGGATGAGCACCAGCAACAAGGCTTTGAGTCGGACTCCTCGCTCATCGACCCGGACAAGCTGCACCCCTCCTCCCTTTCCGCCGGCTCTCTTCCTGCTCGCTCCTCCTTCTCTCCCTCCCTCCTTCACTTCCTTACCCTCTTGCTTCTTCTCATCTGTCTCTTTTCTTGGCTGTGGATGCCCTCCTCATGCACAGGATGGACTCAGGAGGGGAAGGAGAAGAGGGATGGATGGAGGACCAGTGGGAGAAATGGTAGGGTATCGGCTTTTTTTTTTTTTTTACTTCACTAATCAGCAGCAGCATGGCTGTGTGTGACCTTGTGAGTGTGAAACTGCTAATATTCCCTTTCATTGCATCGTAAAGCTCAGGCAGGCAAGCCCTTAAAGGAGACTGGATGCAGATGGTTGTGTGTACATTTGAGGTTTTGGAAGAGAGGCAGAGCATGCAGAGGTGTTTGACTAAAAATAGGACCAGAGAAGCCATAGAGGTGAACAGACATGACATTTAACGTGTTTATGTGTATTAGGGTAAAAGTATTGTTGCAGAAGGTGGGTTATTTAAAGGAGTGTGTCTTGAGAGTTTGTTTTCACACAGGGGATGATTGAAAGTGGAATATTTTACCCTGATATGTTGAATGTGTCAGGATCCTATAAATTCTCCATGTCCCGTCCTTGCAGGAGGACAAAGCTGATGAATGACTGTAAGCATGCAGTTTTATAAACTCTTACAAAGAGCAGAAACATGCAGAGTACCAGTTTAAGAATATGGAGTAAAACTCTCAGGGAAGATTGTATTTTAATGTAATGTGCATGCAAATGCCAGTTATAGCATGTTGTTTGTGACTGTAATCATCTAACTAGGTTTGTTACATGGTAAGAAATGTGCAAAAAGGTGTAGCTAGCATGAATTATCCCTCTCAACTGATGCATCAACGAATATACAGTATGTCTTGTTAAACTCAGACTTAGTGTTCATTTTCCACCTCATTTTGGGGTATGGCTTTTCATGATAACAGCTCTTTATGATAGGGTTAGGGTTTTTGCTTTTTTTATATCTTAACTAATGTTGACATGTTATGTAAGAAAATGTCTTTTGGGGAATTAAAAATAAATTTTAATACATTCTGTACTATATAAAACCTGCAGGAACAACAACAATCAGATGAAAACCTCTATGTGATGAATTCTTGACCATGTGTGCTATTTGTGAACATAAAGCTTTAAAAAACTTTAAATCTAAATCTTTATGTTGATGCTGTGTGGGTAAAATCTGGATTCAGAGAAAGACAAATGGGTTGGTTCAGGCCCATCATGTCCTGAGTGTAAGGTCATACTGTCCTTTGTTACTGTACGCAGAGAGGCACACTGTAGACACATGGCTGCCCTGTCACCTCCCACTGTCAAAATAATGCAGCAAATTAGCCTAAATCCATCATGATACAAAGTGTAACATCAGTCCTACAGTGCTGCTGCCATCTGATGTTTTTTTACAACTTAATTTACCCATGGATTATGTCAAAGGGCAGTTTGAAACTGGGAACTCGTCCAACTCATCGTGTCAGTCAGAGTGAATGATGGACACCAAACTTTTGCCATTTTAAAGTGTTGTTTCATTATGTTCTGTTCATTTTTATGTTGAGTGCAAGGATACAAGTCAGGGATTCAGAACACTTTGAAAACATTTATTTGAAAAGAAGTTTAAAAAATATTGTGATCAAAAGTTTTGAGAACGACACCAATTATTGTCACAAAGATTGCTGACTCAGTTTTTCTGAGGCAGTTTGCATGAACTCCAGGATGTTATGTAGGGTGATCAGGTGAGTTGCAATAATTGCAACTTTGCCATAAAAATAGAATTAGTCCTATAAAAACTATTTCCACAGCATTTCCACAGCCCTGACCCAAAAGGACCTGCTGACAAAGTTCCAGTGATCCTGTTGTTGACATGGGCTGATGAGGAGAAGGCTGGACATCACCCTGTCATGTTGATTAGGGTAGAATTGCAGACTGGATGCTTTAAAGGGAAGCTTGCAGTATTTGTCTTTCCTCTGCTAACCATAATCACCTGCAAGTAAACCAGTTCAGTCCTCATTGCTTTGCAGAAAAAGGGCTTCACAGGCAAAAGCTGGTATCAAAATTGCTCCTATCAGACATGTATTAAATCATCAAGAATGTCAGAGAGAAAGATGTGTCTGTTGTGAAAAAGTCTTTAGGATACCAAAGAAATTCTAGCAAGTTCCAGGACCATCTCTTAAAGTCGATCCAGCCGTGGAATTGGGGCACTACCAATGCAGATCTTGCTCAGGAATGACTTTTGGAAGACAGTCTCTATCAAGAAGGACAGCAAAAAAGCCACTTCTGATTATTACTCAGACTATTTGGGGCATTTAGAAAAAGGACTGCCTAGAGAAGAAAAGGTGAGCATACCATCGATCCTGTCATACCAACAGTAAAGCATCCTGGGACCATTCATGTCTGGGGATGCTTCTCAACCAAGGGAGTGAACTCACTCGGTTTAACCTCAGAACACAGCCATGAATAAAGAATATACCTAAACATCCTCCAGAGGAACTCCTTCTAACCATTCAACAGCAGATTGGTGATGAACAATGACTTTTTCGGCATGATGGAACACTGTTATGAGACATTTGGTTGTGGGTGATCACAGAGGTGTAGGCCAGCTGTGCATTTGTTGTATCCTTTGTCCTTCCTCCCATACCCCGTGATGGCTGAGCTTCTATATGTGACAGTGTAATTTGCCCTGTATTTTACACTCTGTTGCTTTTCTCTGGTGTCTACATCTACCTTACCCACAATTCACTGCAGCAAAGGGATCAGACTGTCCTGTCTAGGCAGTTTATCTCCAAGCTTTTAATTTTCTCCTCCCTTCATTGCATTTTCTTTATTTATCACCATCTGTTGCCTTTACTTGCACTTCTTTCTACAACATATAGTACATTTGTCTAAGCATTCTGAGATATCTATGTCCTCTTCTTGATTTGTCCCTCTTTTTTTGTACAAATATTGATAACATGGTCAATATCAGTTCGGAAGTATCCCTCTGTACTTTAAAGACAAATATATCATTTTTGTAGGTAAATATCATTGAAGTTACCAGCATAAAATTTGGCAGCAGCCGGTTAGTTCGGAGAAGTTCAGATGATACCTTCAGACATATTTCCCCCGTAGGGAGCCACGTGTGGCTGCTTAGACATGACATAAGAAACATCTTTTGAAAAATACAAAGATATTATGCAGTTATAATAAAATTAGCATTATTCAAAAGAATATTAGCCACCGTTTTATCAAACGATCGATCACCTACTAAGTTCACAGAAACCAAATGTGTAATGTCAAGAAACATTTTTATTGTTTTATCAACTTAACTTGTATTTTTTGCATATTTATTATGAATTGTTGCAATAATTATGCAGTTCTCCAGTGTTTTGTGTCAAGTTATTTCCTGTATGATGGAGTCATCTCCAGTGCTTAGGGCCTTAGGAAATCATCTGATTGGATTTTTTTTGTCTAAATTCTGTTAAAATGTTTTTTCCCC
>SSNR01000007.1:5360543-5438033 GCA_006937965.1 Callopanchax toddi | reverse complement strand
ATTCCACATTTTATATTTGACCCACATTTTATAAGGTGAATTGAGAGAATTTCAACAATTCTGTATTTAAAAAAAAGAAAAAAAGTTTGAACTAAATATAGGAAAAAATGGTTTATATTCAAGAGAACATTTAATGCATCATTAAGCTGGTTACACATCTTTATGTGAAACGTTCAGTCAAAAGCTCCCCTGTCTTTTAGTACATTGTTTCAAAGAAAACCCTAAAATTAAAGCTCTAATAGGATAAACACCTCTATCCAGTGCATGAATTCAGGCCCCACCCCTTCAATGTATAGCTTCACATTCTGAGTGCACAGACTTATAGAGCAACAACATGTCAGCTTAATGTCATAGCTTTTCTTTAATGGAAGAATGCAGAAATGTTAACTTTTTATAGTTATGTCCTCAACTCATGCACAGGATACAAAAAAACATAAATAAATGCAGAAGATGTGTGTTTTTTGCTATGTTATTATTATTATTATTATTATTACTAAGATTTTATTAGAACAGCTATAACTCCATCATTCCTCAAACTTTGACATAAACTCAAATTTTAGTAGACTTTTTCAATTTTGGGGGGAAATTATTCCTCTTCAGCATCTTCTCTGTCTCTTTGTCAATTTTGTTTCTTTTTTTGTATTTTCCTTTCTTCTTTATCATCCTCCTGTTTGCCACCACAGTGAAGAGAAACATGCTTTAATTCTGTGTATTTAGCCCCTGTGCTCGTCTCCTGACACATGATGGCTAATGACTGTAGAAACTGTGTGAACATTTTCATGCTGAGACAGTTGTATTGTTAATGTATCTGAGAATAGATATTCCTATCAAGCTTCAGCGTGGGGATTACAGCTCTCCAGGTTCACCAGGTTTCTTTGACAGCACACTGCTGTGCTCCTTATGATCATAATTATCTTCTCTTCTTTTTATTTTTTTCTAATAACATCTCCCTGAGATGCTCATGAGCCTGGAAGGTAACGAGATAACAGGCGGACATAATAGCAGAGGAGGAAAACTGAAGAATTGTTTACTAGAAGTTAATTGAATCTTCCTGGAGACGGGAGGATGGGTCCTTTTCCTGTCTGTCAAAGTGATGCAGGAGTCCTGCTGCAAGAGCAAAGCTTTATCTGTTCATTTTTTAAAATGTATTTATTTCTTCCTAGCAGATTTGGGATTAAGGAGCTACGAAACATTAACAATCTGAAATAGTTGCGATTAACAGATTGCTCAGTGATGAAACCTAATTTGATTTATTCTGTTTATTTTTCCTTTTACTATGAACATAATACTGAATAATGACAATATAATCAAAGAGTTCCAAGGCAATAACAGATCGCCCTGGTCTTCCTCCTCAGGTTGACTCATGACATCAGTCTGGATGAGTTTGAGGATGACGACCTGTCAGAGATTACGGAGATCACCGACGAGCGAGGGATGAGCCTCAACTGCAACGGCCCAGATATAAAGGTAAGGTGTCCCAGACGGCCTCTCTAATAATGAAAACACAAAGATTTCCTTCTTTTTTAAAACACTTGATATTAAACCCACCACATGTATGCCTCATGTGGAAATGACATGTGAAAACATGACAAATGTCCATGTGAAATACAGTGGGGCAAAAAAGTATTTACTCAGCCAACTGTGCAAGTTCTCCCACTGACTAAATACTTTTTTGCCCCACTGTAAAGCACATGTTGTGTTCCGTGTGATTTTGGAACATTTTTAATGTCTTCATGTACCATGTAGGCACATTTTTATTACAAAAGGACTCCCATGTGGAAAAAAAATGTGACTTTTCTGTCCAGTCCAGTGATGTCTGAAGGATTTTTGTGAGACTACAGTTTGCAACTTATAAGTTACTGCTTAAATGTATTATTACTAGATTCTAAGTAATGATTCTGAATGACAATTCTCCAAACTAGGTGCTGTAGTAAAATCAGCATCCTCCCACACAGCCTGAATGGTTGTGTCATTGAAGAGTCACACATTTCACAAATCTGCTTCAGATGAAGAGGGAAGCAACAAAATCAAATGTAAACAATAAATGAAACGAGCTTTCTTTTGCCACTTGGTCACTTTTTTGTTGGTTCTGATTGAAACACAAATTCTAACATGTAGCATTTAGTTTTCTCCTGTAAATACAACATTCAGTGTCACACCTTCTTCAGGGCTGTGGACCGCTCACTCTGGAGTCTGACGGTGTTTGTATTATAATTATAATGTGAACAACAACCAGAGGACTGCATGGTGGTGCATTTGATAGCACTGTTGCCTCACAGCAAGGAGGTCGTGGGTTTTGCGCTCTGCAGCCTCTCTGTGTGGAGTTTGCATGTTTTTCCAATGCATGCATGGGTTTTCTCCAGGTTCTCCAGCTTCCACCCACAGACCAATGTAATGCAGGTTAGATCAATTGCTGACTCTACATTGACTCTAGATGTGAGTGGGTGTGTGACTGGTTGTTTGTCTCGTTCATCTCGATGTGGCCCTGTGATGGACTGGCGACCTGTCCAGGGTGTCCCCCGCCTCTCGCCCCTTGACTGCTGGCACCAGCTCCCTGTGACCCTCAGTAGATGTTAATAAGTCAGATCTCAACAAAACATTAGTATTGAGCATTAAGACTTGCAGCGTGAATGTGCACACAGACGCTTTGCATTTAGAACGTATAGCAGTCCAGTGTATTAGGCAGACTAGATGGCAGGTATCAAAGTAGAGAATATCCAGTTTGCTAATTAAAGACGTGACACTTGACTTGAACTGGGAAAAAAATAGCCTGTGAACACAGAAACAAGCTGTGTGTGACTAATAAAGTTTCAGCTTCTGATTATTCTACTTTTTTGTGCTGCTCTTCGTTGTTGGCTTTACAGCTCGTTGTTGGTTTGACCACTACACAAGAAGCTCTGGTTACCCCCACAGGCATGAGTATGAATTTGTTCAGCTCTGTAAATATGCTTCATTCGTTCCATTTTTTGTTAGATGGATTGCATGAGAATGCTTTTCTTGTCATCATTGACACAGACAGTGTTAGCTAAGTCTTTAGTGTTTTGTTTAGAATAGCAGCTGCACTCACCTCCCTACCAGCAGAGGTTGCATATAGCTGCAGCGAGGACAGATGGACGACAAGAGGAAAAAACGACTACTTTGCATATGGCTACAGTGCTCCATTTTGGCATTCTAAATAATTCACTGAATGATGCTGACTAGATTCATAAGGGAACCGGTTAACTGTATTGTTAGCATCACATTTAATACATAACAGAATATTAGCATAGAGAGGGTTATTCATAAAACTGGAGCATGTTTTAAAGGCAGCTATCTGAGACGTGGCTGCATGGAGGCAGCAAACCCCCAGAAGAACATTTGTTATTCTGTCAGATCTTTGCTGCTCTGTTCCAGAGAAACTATCATCCCTCCGTCCTCTTTTCAGCTCTGCTACAGTATCCTAGGCAACAGGAGGGTTAAGTGGCTTTTTCAGTTCCTCTTTTTTTCTAAATGCTATCTGATCATTCAGTTACCTATAAAACTATTCCAGGAATATTGTTCAAGCTCAGAAGTCAGTTGTTGTTTTTTTCTTATTCTGTCCTGAAGGTTAATTATAGCTCGGATTACTAAAAGTGAACACCCCCTGCTAGAGGTGTGTGTGTGTGTGTGTGTGTGTGTGTGTGTGTGTGTGTGTGTGTGTGTGTGTGTGTGTGTGTGTGTGTGTGAACACTGGTGACTCATACCCTCTGTGGAACGATGCAGGGATCAAAATTCTAAATGCTT
Source organism: Callopanchax toddi (assembly GCA_006937965.1). Lineage (NCBI taxonomy): Eukaryota > Metazoa > Chordata > Actinopteri > Cyprinodontiformes > Nothobranchiidae > Callopanchax > Callopanchax toddi. The sequence goes on along the minus strand of SSNR01000007.1, from coordinate 5,434,271 downwards.
TGTTGAGTGGCAACAGGAAAGCCTTGCCACTGGAAATAAAATTATATTTTGAACTCATACATCTTCAGGTTTGAAATACAGACAAACAAAGGCTTTTTACTTTTAAGGTTTTGGTAACAGTATTATTATTTCAGTGAAAATCAAGCTCTGGTGTTAGGTCTCAATCACGGGTTTGGTGAACATTGCTTGTGTATTTTATGCCTGAGGAAATTTGTTGTGTTCTTTTATTTTCTTACCCATCACATTTAAAGGAGTGTGTAGCTGTGAAGCCTTTTCTTTTTTTTTGCTCTTGTCAAACAAAACACAGATGCTGTGCTAGTGACTGGAGAGCTGGACAGAGCAGGTACCTACTAAAAACCACAAAAAGACCCAAGATCTGACAAGGAAACTCTATTTTTACCTACACAAGGTCAGCTCAAAAATCAAAGAATTGTGTGTTTGTGTAAATATTTCTTTGTTGTAACTGTGTTTCTTGGCAATAAGTCCTTAAATGTTGAAATGCCTAATTAGTCGCCTTTGCTACAAGGTACAACTTGTAAGGATTGTGCATTTATGTAATGAGCTACACAGCTTAACGTATGCTTTACCCACACGTGCTTAAATCCCATTCAGTATTCCCCTGTTGATATCTAATTTTTGTTTTGTGATGTCAGGTGTGTACCAGTCTCAGCTGAAGGACCTGATTGACCCCTGATTGACAGCTTAGGCATGCTGTATGTGATAAAGCAGCAGTTCTGAAATCTTTTAGCTTCTGACCTACAAAATTTACAATGGCAGAGACCCATGACCTCAAGTGACACGGATTATGTAAACATCGACAGATGAAAATACAAAGAACTTTTAGTCTTCCGTAGGGCTGGGTACCAAAACACAGTACTTGTTTGGTACCGACCGAATGCCGTCGGTATACTGGTACCAAAAAAATACATATGTTTTAGTTCAAAATTTTTGTACTTTTACAATGAAATGTCCCTGTAAATGTGCCGCTCCATTTCTCTCAGCTCTGCTCAACTCCACGTTACGTGACGTGTGGAGGAGAGCTCACACACAGCCTATAGTTCTGCAAACTAAACTTAGACTTAGAGACTTAGACTTGCTTTTATTGTCATTCAACAAACACACCATTGGTGTACATATCAAACAAAATGTTGATGCTAGGCACATAGGCACATTAATTGTAGGAGTAACAACGGTCACAGAGGTAGCTAAAGTACAGTATTCGTGAAATACCTTATTCGGCCAGGGGAATCTGGTCGTGCTACTGTGGAAGCTGCAGAACCTTCTGCCATATTTCAGTCTTGGAAACAGTCCATGGTGGGGGTAGGTGGGGTCTGAGGGAATGTGTTGCGCTCTGCTCAGGCAGCCTTTATGGTCAATATCCTGAATAGAGGGGAGGGGGGTCTAGATTATTTTCTCTGCTGTCCTCGCCACTCTCTGCAGGGACTTCCAGTTTGAGGCTTTGCAGACCCCAAACCAGACGGAGATGCAACTGGATAGCAGACTCGATGGTGCCTCTGTAGAAGGTGGTCAGGATTGGAGGGGGAGGGAGGCTCTCCTTATCCGGCGCAGGAAGTGCAGACGCTGCTGTGCCTTTTTTGTCAAGGAGGTGGTTTTGAGAGACCAGGTTATTTTGTCGGTGATTTCCATCCCCAGAAACTTGTTACTGCTGATTATTTCAACTGCAGTGTCCTTGATGAGGAGTGGTGTGCACCCAGGCTGAGATTTCCTGAAGTCGACAATGATCTCCTTTGTTTTGTCAACATTAAAGGATCAGATTGTTGACTTTGCACCAGTTCACCAGGTGCTCCACCTTGTCCCTGTAGACCAGATCATTGTCATCCTGGATAAGACCCACAACAGTTGGGACAGCAGTCATGGGTCATCAGGGAGAACAGCAGGAGGCTGAGAACACAGCCCTGCAGGGTTCCGGTGTTAAGGGAGATGACACTGGAGATGTTACAGACTGAGTTCTGTTAGTGAGGAAGTCCAGTAGCCAGTTGCATAGGGGGCTGTTGAGGCCCAAGTGACCCAGTTTGCATACCAGGTGCTGGGGGATTATCGTATTGAACGCTGAGCTGAAGTCCAGAAACAGCATCTGGATGAGTTCCGGGTTGAACATGCCAAAAAAATCTAAAGTTTGGCTGCATTTTGGAAAGGCAAATGAGAACAGAGCAAAATGCAACATATGCAATAAGATTTGTGCCACGAAAAACAGGAATACCAGCAATTAGTCAAAGCACCTCAACGTGCATGGAATTAACTTCCTGCACAGAAATGGAAGAGTCTCATGCAGAAACATGTAGGACAAAACACTCACATGCTGCAGATTTGTGTCTATTTAGTGATTATTGTAGTGATCTATGACATTTGCATATTTTATACTGTACTTCAAACAAGGTAAATAAGAATTTTATATAAAGACATAAGTGTGAACTCAAACTACTTTTATTAGCAGTGAATATCAGATACAGTTCAAACTGTTGCTGTAAGCTTTACTCAGATGAGACACTGAAATCAGAAGTACAGTAGCCCTCTAGTTTCCTCTAGTTTCCTATAAGTTCTCAGTCTGAGCTGATTGTCATGACTTGCTTGGTTAGTGGTTGTTGTCTGAATTGTAACATTAATTATCTGACTGTGTTAGAAATGGATTTATGTGTTTGTGGTGTCAGTAGAAAGCTGATTGTGAATATTAAGTTGGGTTTCTGACCTTGTGGAGGTCAGGTTGTTTTTTTCCTTGAAACTCTTACTTCTGTTGTGACCACATTGTGGTTGTTTTTATTTTTATTTGTATCTGATTATTATTCTAAGGTCTCCTTATGAAGACTTTAGGATTTCTTTACTGTTTGATGTGTAGAATTAGACCTAACAGCTCCACATTGTTAGAGAACTGGTGGTAGGGATTTTTACCAGCAAAATATTCAGTCAGATGAAAATATGTTGCTTCATTCCTGCTCTAGTGGTGATATGTGATTATTTGCGCATCTGAAAACTGATTTGTAAAAATGCACCCCACCCAAAAAAAAATTCACCAGCCGCCACTGAGTCTGCACCATCCTCATCATCTAAATCACCACTATCAGACATCTCACTGTTCTCCTCATCTCTTTCTCTTTTAGTTTGACTTCCTATGGTTTCCAAACTAATGTTAAACGGTGCAGAGTTGCAGTTACGACATCAGCTTTGTTTGGCTACTCAAGAGCTTTTGTATTTTTGTGGACCAATCAGCAGCACTTACAGGTGAAACACATTCAGCAGTTGTTTTGGTCAGACGTTTTATCATCAATAAAAGTTTAGGACGCTGTATTTGGATTGTTAAATGAAGATAGACAAGGAAGAACGGACTGAAGAAGAACGAATTGTGGCCGTTACAGTGGATATTGGAAGCACTTATTTGAGAAGACAGATGCCTAAGCCGATCTCACTTCTGATTCTGAACCCGTACATCAGAGATGTCTATAAATCCAGTAAGAAACCCCAAAGGAAGAGAAAGAACCCCAGAACCTGTCTTGTGCCTGGGCTGGTATGGTGGGGGGTGCTGGTTGGGGGACTTCCTCAGAGTAGTAGCACAGGGGGGAACAGCTGAGGGTGGCAGCCTTTTGGAGTGGCAGTGTCTGTGTGGGGGCTCAAGCTGGTTTGTGGAGTGGAGGGCTCAGGGTTTATACCCTTCTCAACACTGTAACTTCCACTCAATTCCAGATGACAAATTCAAACACACATCTAGTAAACACACACACTGCACAGTCACAACCCACCTCACACACACACACACACACATATACACACACATGCTCACAGTTCAGACGACCAAAGGTAATAGCAGTACAGGTTAACTTTTTGTTTTGTAACCCACCTACATAGATGTCAGACCCTGATTTAATAAAGTAAATTACACAATTAGGACCCTATAATGAATCCTTGTTGTAGAGAAAAAACATGCCCAGGGCATGTAGGCAACCAGCTTCTACATATGATAGAAGAGGCAGGACATGTTAAAAAAAAAAAAGAACCCCAGAGCCTCTGACATGATCAGGGGCAATGAAGTCTGCAGGTATACTTATACGGTTTCTCATGAAATAATTAATCAAACAAATATCTTCTTAGTTTATATGGTATATTTAATTTGGAATGAATTAAGGCATACTGTAGGTACAGCACAGAAGTATACAGTATACAGGCCAACCCACTACCCTAGATTGCCATGGCTGTAAGGCAGAACGTCTCAAGTTCTCAGTGTTACCTTTTACTGATGAAATTATAGACGTTTGAAAAAAATCTTGGCAGCCTGACTTTACCCCACTTTTAGACTGAAAGTACATTGGATGAAGGTACTAGCTAGTTACAGTATAACAGATTTAGCAAGACTTTAAGTTAGTATTTCACTGGATTGCAACTATTAGTGACACAGAATTGTGAGAAACAAATGTAAATATGTTTAGGAGTCACACTGCCTAACAACATTTTTTAGATGTTTTCTATACCTATGTGGGCGCATTTAGTATTGTTATGACATCCAGGTGACAAAATGTTCTTGTAGTTTAGTCACAGATTGTCTAAATTTGTTTGCAACTAATCCTCATTTTATTCACAGTGTGACAACACGCCCTGCTGGAGTTGTCTCACATTTCTCACCTTTTCACTTATAGAAACTAAAGTGGGAGAGGTTCCAGATCCACAAATGAAAAGTGACTGTTTTGTGAGATAATATTTGTGAACATGGTCAAAATTACAGTATACGAAAGTAAGGCCCTGTGGGTCACTCAAAGAAATCTTTAACTCTATCAAATTTTTTTTTACAGCCCAGTGAGATACAGGTTTTAGTAAAGTTGTCAAATCTAGCTTTGTACTTTACAGCCTCCCTCAGCAGCATTTGTTTTCTCATAAACACGATTAACAACAAACAAGAGTAGCTTTTATAATAAACATCCCCAATACTGCACCATAAGAGCTTTAACTGCAGGAAAATCTGTCTGTTTTTACTCTGCTCATTCAGCAGCGCTGCTTTTAGATGTGCAGTGTTGAACTTGATATCCATTAGCAGACTGTAGAGTCAGGTAATGTAAGTATAAATTTGCCTGTGAAGTTCTTTCTGAGTGATACCTGCATGTATAAATTTGTAGACTAATTGAAGCACAGAGGTCGTTAATGTTTGTATGGGGACTTTGTCAGATGATTATGTGGTTAAAAACTGGGGATTATCATTATAGTTTTAATTATCAGTGGACTTACGTGTAATTTTAATTTCAACCAATTTTTACCTGACTACATAAAAGCAAGAATTTGGAGGAAATTTGGAGAATTTTTTTTCGAAGCTTAGAGACAATTCTTACAAATTCAGTCACTGGTGACCTCACTGAGCCCAACATTCAAGGGGACGTTCAGAATCTGCCTGGTCTCATCAATCATTAACAGGAAAATGAAAGGAGCATCAACAGACATGAAACTGCTCAACAGACATGGCTCACCAGAGGGGCGGTGGGGGTTTGTAAGAACCTGTGTTCTATAAAAAGGGGTCAGAAAGACTGTCTATATTGACAAAAACATTATCGTTCAGTTAAACCAAGAGACCGTCTGGGTTGCAGTCACAGTTTAATGCAGCAGAAACCAGAGGACAATCTCTCAGTGTAAAGGTTCAAATTCCAAAAACATTAGAAATTTTCCTAAACTACAACAACATGTTTTCTGTTATTAATATGTTTAAACTTTTGTTTAAGAGCTGACGACTCATGAAAAACACATTTGAGTTTATTTACTGAATGAATCTGTACAGTGATTATTAAATAAGAACAAATCTCACCTGTGATGCAAGAAACAGTAAATGAGACAAAAGGTTTAACAGCTTTAAAATTGCTAATAATTTTGTGACAAATGACAATGTCTGAAGAGGATTGGTCATTAGTCCTTGCCAGTCCCAATAACAGAATCATTTATCAGTTAAAGACTGTAATAAATGTTTTGTCAGTGTCATGTCTTTCAACAAAATGCTGCAAGATGAGTATGTTTCATTTTATAAAATTCACCTGAATCTTGGTTTACATACTGAAACAAATTCAGAAAATCTATTACAAGTAGCCATGTTAATTAACTGAATGAGTATTAAAGTAAAATATTGATATTGGTTTATAAACTTTGTTTTTCATTTGCTTGCAAGCATTGCTAATATAGTGATTATTCAGTGTAGGTCTGCATGATTTCACAAAAACAAGCAAATTGCAATAATGTTGAATTTATTAAGGATATCAGTTGAAAATCTACTTTTCCTCACTTCTCTCATCCTTTTCTGTCTTCATGTTGCTCACAGCACACTTCATGTGCCTTAACCGCCTGACCACTAACGTCTAAGCTGGGTGTGGGCATCTAGGGCGGTGAGAGGCTTCAGACTCAGCAAAACATTTTATTGAGATATAGAGCTTGAATTTACAAGATTTAAAATACATTGTCCTATGAGGTATTGCAGTCCTAGCAGTCCTTTGTAATATTGGTATTGTGTGTATTGATTTTAAGATGATGACATGTTTTTAATAAATTGTCCTGTCCTAATTTTGTGTTAGAAAATATTTTTTAAATATGGTTGTAAAATATTTTTTAAAAATGTGGACCAAATAGTACGGAGCCCGTCTCATGACATGGTGGAAGAATTAGTATTTCGTGCGCACGAATTAGTATTTCGTGCGCACGAATTAGTATTTCGTTCCCACAAATTAGTATTTCGTGCGCACGAATTAGTATTTCGTGCGCACGAATTAGTATTTCGTTCCCACGAATTAGTATTTCGTTCCCACGAATTAGTATTTCGTTCCCACGAATTAGTATTTCGTGCGCACGAATTAGTATTTTGTTCCCACGAATTAGTATTTCGTGCGCACGAATTAATTATTCGTGGGACCCGGGCTGGACTCCACGCACAGCAGGGCAGCACTGGTCAGCTGTGGCTGCACGTATTATTGCGGGGATGCAGCTCTTTGGCTGCCCCCTGATAGAATTACTGGGGACATTTCAGTGATTTCTGGGAGATATTGGACTCTGGTTTTATGTTTAAAATACCGTGTGCCCTTTATCATTCAGCTCTACTTTAAAAGTGCCATGATTTGTGTGCAGGTGTGACAGAGTGGATGTTAATAAGGAGCACTAAAGCTCATGTTTACCCCAAGGAGACAGACCAAGGATGTTTAAAATAATGGGTTTATTTACAAATAAAACAAAACAGTCATAAGCCCCAACCAAACAGTGGGGATCCACCAGCAGGGGGCGGAACCCTGCAGAGCAGCAGACCACAAACCTGAGGGTGCACCACACCACACCCACCCCTAGGTCCTGCTCCAGCTGCTGCCTCTGCAGAGGGTCCGGTAACACCGGCTCCACCTCCTCCTGGCGAGCTCCACTGAAAGAAATAAATGAAAATGGTTAATGACACCTTGTTAATCTCTCTCTCCCGACTGTTCCCCTAACACACACACACACACACACACACACCCTCACGAGCACCGTCCCACGGCTCCATAGAGTCCTGCAGTCCAGAAGCTGAACTGCCGTGGTCCAGCTGACCTGCCAGCTGCTACTGGACTGGACTGATCCGGCGGAAAGTGGAGTCCCAATCAATGTCTGAGAGGCTGGAGGTTGCAGCGCTGCTCCACTGAGCTGGAGACGAAAGTCCCCACAGGCAAAAGAGCAGCGTCCTGGCGCGACCAGGGCGGTCACTCCCTGGGCTGCTCGCTCACACCTGTGTCACATAATGGTGTTATCACACTGAGGGACGAAAAACAGCACACACACGTACGTACACACACACTCACCAGCCAACGCCATCTCTACCCACCCCCCTGCTAGAGGAGATGGCAACCAAGTGCCTAACAACCTCCCGCTGCTGCACTAGCAGCCGATCCCAGGCACACAGGTGAGCTGACCTGTCAGTCCACCAGCACACCTTGGCAGGGCTTTGATCCAACCTGCTGTCCTTATAGAAATCAGTAAAACAGCTACAGGTGTGGCATATAAAACCAGGAGCAATCATGCTCATCCTGCCACACAGGGCTGCGCGTCCTGCAGAAACACGAGTTTACCACTCCACGCAACAAACCGTGTGGTAGAAAGTTTGAAAGTTGTGTAACAAGTCATACAGCTCATGACAAAGTGACAAAGATAGGTAAACATGACAAGAACTGAATTAGAAAAGGCACTCAAACATCAGTGGGTAGATCGTTATCACGGCTGGTGCAGATGGATGAGGGACTGCGGGATAATATCATCAATACTATTTCGTTCCCACAAAATAGTAATTTGTGGGAACGAAATATGTTTAACGTTCGCACGAATTATTATTTCGTGGGAACGAAATACTATTTCGTGCGCACGAAATACTAATTCGTGCGCACGAAATACTAATTCGTGGGAACGAAATAATAATTCGTGGGAACGAAATAATAATTCGTGCGCACGAAATACTAATTCGTGCGCACGAAATACTAATTCTTCCACCATGTCATGAGACGGGCTCCGTAAAATAGTGACAGCAGTGACCAAAATTTGTCATTTTGGTGATTTTTTAACTTGTTTAAATAATGCAAAAATAACAGCAATTATAGTGTTTTTACTTCAGAACTTATTTTTACAATTTTGCTAAAGTCAATTTTAAACTTTAAGGTATTTTAGTTTATCCATTTAAAAGCACCTATTTACAAAACAAAAACACCATTCTCGTTTTCTGTGGTTTGAACACTAAAGTAAATTGAATCAGAGTGCACATGGCTGCTGCTATGAAGGGTTAATGCGGAACAGCTCGAGTCCAGACAAAAACATAAAGAGATTTAATGTTCCTCCAGAGAGATGAGATGACAACATGTATCACCATCATCACAGCCACTCAGGGGCAGAGTGGGAGAGGAGAGTGCTTTCATGCATATGGGTGAGCGTGAATGGATTTGATGAGGAGTCATTTGTCTCGTGTGAAAGGTTGGTGAGAGTGAAATGTCAGGGTGGGGTCAGAGAGAAAAGCCAGTTATGTATAAGTAACTGCAGAAACACACATAACCACAGAATCTATACAGATTTGCAATGTATCCAAAATGAAGTACATTCTCAATGAAATGTTAAGTTATATATTTTTACATACCAGCATTTATTTTATGAAGCTATTATCAAAAGTAAAAATTGCATGTAAACAATTAATATGTGAATATTGTTTTATAAACCTTTGTAAAGATTGGCATATTTTGTAAAGAACTGTTAGTTCAAAAACATCATTATTCAGGCCTGTTCAACTTTTAAGATGGAAACCTCTATAAATTGCAGCCCTCTGTTCATCCTCTGCAGTCTTTCTCTGTGTTTCAGGACTTAGAGAGCTTGCAGGCGTGTACCTAAATGCAACAAATGGAGCAGTTCTAACAGAAATCCTGGGTGCAGTGTTGTGCAATTATGTGCAACCAGCAAAAGAAACAGAAGAAGACAGATAAGGCTGTGAAAATGTGTGTTTCTAAAGTAGCAAAGGAGTAGAGGAGGTCTGTGCAAACCAATTTGGTTAGACTGAACTTTGCACTGCCCTCTAGTGGATGCATTTCAAACAACCACATCATTGTAAAGTATGCATGGGGAATACATGGGTTGTGATTTAGACTTTTGAAGTGGACCCTATACATACATAAAGTGGACATAAATGGTCGATCGTTATTGCAAAAATGGGTACACCACAGGGATATGTCTTCAGCCCCATTCTCTATGTCCTGTTCACCCATGACTGTGTCTCCTCCCATAAGGATAATCAAAATGTTTTTTTTTTCTTTTTTCCCATGTCCTGACCACAGGATAATATAATTCTAATTATTGCAAATGACACTGGTGAATACAAAATGTCCAGTAGAAGGGAGGTGGCCAGTCTGTTGTAATGGTTTATGACAGCAACTATGCTATGGCATGGATAAAATGAAGGAGATAATAAAGGACATGAAGAAAGGGAGCAAACCTCACTGGCCACTGTCTTTTAGGAGCTTAAAGCAGAAAGAGTGAGTACATTTAAATATTCAGGCTACATCAGTGAGTGGTCACTTAGCATCATACAGCTGATTTAGAGCGCTCAACAGTAGCTGGACTTTATGCGGAGGCTGAAGAAGCTTGGTATGTCACATAGCATCCTCAGGAACGTCTACAGCTGCATTATTGGGAGCATCTTGACCAGCAAGTGTGCACTGTACATGTGGTTCTCTCAAAACTCACGTTTTTTTATACATGGGATTGAAGAGAAACTGTCAGGATGTGAGTGGTGGACACTCTTAAATGAGACAGATGTGCATAAAAACATTGAGTTTGGCGTGCTGCAAAGCACTAAAGGACAGTGTGTTTAACACAGTGCTATGTCAGAGTGGCACACAACTGCAAGACAGTAGAACAGAGCTGACTTACAACTATATGTATTACCATCAAATCATAGTAGACTTGACAAGTTATATGTTATCAGACTCTCATCCAGTAGCGTCATATACAACTTGCATGGATTAGACACACTATTATTTAGGGCTGTAGCTATCAGATATTTTAGTCATCGAGTTTTCTATCAAATAATCAATTGATTCCTTGAGTACTCTGATATAAATATAAAACACCAGCTGTTCCAGACTCCATCTGCTAAAAGCTGCTTTCCTATCTTCGTCTCTCTCATGTTCGCGGATATGTTCGGGCGTCGCTGAAGCTCAGTCAAAGTCTTGTTCAGCCTGTTTAATTATTTACTTAAAACACTTTACAGAACATTTATCTTTATTTAAAAGCTACCAGTCACCAGATTTTACAACTCTGTCCAGCTACGAGACTTCAGGACATTCGTCAATTGTTTTTTTTTTAAAGATGATACAGTCAGGAACACAGCTGTGAGTAAGAGAATGACCTGAAAACCCAGTGAGTACAACTGCTTGTTCATGAATAACATAACTTTCTGTCGTTCTGGTGTAAATATCACTGAAGGCAGATCATTCCATTTGTGTGATTCTTCACATAGATTGTGTACAGTTTGGTGAAACATGAGGGACATGATTCTAAATGATCTAAAAGCCTTTCATACACACACATGAAAACGTTTGTAGATTCGTTTACAGTGAAATCCTGCTGACTGACTTACACAAACCTCATCCATGTCCCAACAACATGAAAACTGATATACCCAGTGTTCAGACAACCTGGAGTTTGAACAACCTCCACATGTCACTGGAAGTAGGTCGATTGTTATTAACAGCCTTATTGATCCACAAGAAGACATTACAACATCTGACAGTTATTTAAAACAAAAAATTGTGATGAACATTATTTTTTCACCACGTAGTTTTTCTGTTTAAAGAAATATACTTGATTGATGGACTTTAACACCATCTCAAAGCAGAACCCATTTGTAAAGAGGTTATTTTCTTTTTTATCAGTCTGGACGTGTTGTGCAGAGCGGTCTGATGTCACTGTGTTGACTTTTATTTCTCTCTCCTTTTTAAATTGACAACTTATCTCAGTGTAAAGATTTATGACAACATAGAATCCAGTTTTAATCCCAAACACATCAGTTGTGTGTGTAAGGTGCTGATGTGGCGTTGTTAGCTATAACTGTCCTCATAAAACATCACTGACCAGCAGGAAGTCACATGGTTTAAATGAAGAAGGATGTTTTGTAGTCAAACTATTGAATAATTTGATGAGTCGTCTCAGTCCTACTGATGTTATAAATAAACATCAAAACATTCTAATGTATTAATCCTGTATCGCGTGTCCCTGGTGTGAACAGTTATCATTTTATCATGAATTTTCCTGCATTTCCACTAAGTGTCACCAATGGACCAATAACTGTATAAACATGCATACATCAGCCATGAAGCTGGCATGGGTCTGCACACATTTCTACAGTCACTTCATTAATTAATATGAATTATTATTGCTGCATCCAAAATTCTATGTAAAAAAAGGACACATGCCAGGTTATTATGTGTACACTACCTTTATACATGAAGCCCCAGGTCTTCACCATTCTTTAGAGCATTTACTACTACAGAGTCCATAGTTGTGCTGACTCCACCCCACACCAAGGCTTATTCACACTTCTACCCTCGAGGTACAAATGTGTGAAATGTTGAATTTCTAGACTGTAAAACTCCTATTCTTTCCCACTGCCATTAGACTCTCAGACAGCAGATAAGAACCTATACTTATGACATTATTGCAGCTTTGTTTCAATCATCGTATATCTATATCATTTTGTTTTTAGTGTTGATTTATATTATATGTTTATATTTTTGGTCACTCTTTGTGTGTAGCAAATAAAGAATTGGAAACATGCTTCCTTCCTTTGCATAGGACAGTACACCTAGAAACTTGAAGTACAACACATCACTGGTAATATTTTAAACTTTTCATTTGTTTGTTTTACCCATTTGTTTATTTTTCTCATTATTATTGTTATTTTGCTGAAATTATGTTATTATAGATATGTTCAAATAAATTATTCATTCATTCATTTATTCATTCAATGTAGATGTTAAATCCTGTTTTGTCCACCTATGCTCTCTGTCATCTCAAAACAGTGATTTATGCATTTTTAACAGTTAGACTAGATCACTGCAATTCACTCTATGCAGGACTCCACCAGGCTTCCACCTCTAGACTAGCTGGTCCAAAGGCAGCTCCCAGATTCCTAACAGGAGGGAGCACATTACACCAGGTTTTAAATAATTTTATGTGTTTTTAAACATTTTAAAGTAACGCTGAATAGGTTTTACATTTTGAGCTAGAGCATTAACATTGATCTCATTGATTGTTGAGTTAGAAACTTGATCAGTTTCATATTTGGCACCACTCTGCAGCCCTCTGCTGGCCAGATAGCACACTGAACAGTTTTGTGAAGTGGGTTATGCGCGAGGTGTCTAACTGCTGGAGGAGTCTGCTGTTCAGGTAGTTAATATGAAGGCAAACAGCTTTTTCAGTTTGCAGACCATCAGTGTAACCACAAAACCCTTTTCATGTCTCTGTAGAACAAAACGCTCTGTTTGCCACAGTAGGCAAGAGAAATGGCTATTACAGGCTAAACCGTTTTTGGAGTTTGACCATTTGTGAGTCAAACTAGAGATTATTACTCTGTCTATTTAGTTTTACAGATTAAAACCATATTAAAAAGTAGCAAGCATAGTAATAATGATTTCTTTGTTTCTGAACTACCAATAATCATACATTTAAAAAACATGTAAAATAGAACACCTTGTTTGACGACATCATTAGCTGAGAAGGCGGTGGGAGCAACAGCTGTGTGAGGATTTACAACTATTAAAATTCCACTTTTAACCAGTAGGGGGCGACGCAGGAATGTTCTCAGTGTTATTTTAATGGCAGCGCTCTTTTAACCTGTCTGAACTCCTGCACCTTTATGTCCTATCTATTTCTCTCAGGTCTGCAGAACAACTGTTGTTAGTTGTTCCAAAGTAAAAAACTAAAATCTAGAGGTGATCCAGCTTTTTCAGTCTTGGCTCCGTAACTTAGAAATGAGCCGCAGGCAGGCTCCATCACTTGTTGTTTTTAAGTCTTGTTTGAAGACACACCTTTATTCATCAGCCTTCAGTCAGGAGTGAGGTGTTTGTGTTTTTTGTCTTGAGTTTGTTGTTTTAACTGTATAACATTTGTCTGTACTTTATTGTAGTGGTTTGTCTTATGCTTATTTTAGTGAACGGTATACTTTGGTCAGTCCTTGTATTGTTTTAAGAGGGAAGAGGAAGTGGTTTGTGGCCACTTATGTACAGCTTAGTGGAATTTGCTCTCTACATTTGAACCATTAGGATCAGAAGGCAGCCAGTTTCATGGCCCGGAGGAAGTTGGGGGTTCAGAATTTTACCCAATGATACTTTGACACATGACTTGGGCCTGAGATTGAAACCCTGTCCTCCTACGTGGTAGACAACCTTTCTATTCCTGAGCCATGGTAAAGGCTAAAGTGCTACATAAATAAAGGTGCTATGCTAAATTATAACTTTAAGCAAAACTCTTTCGGTTGAATTTAGAACGATTATTATGAAAAGATAAGCAGACCCGTTTCTATGGCAACAGTGTCTCCCTCGCCAACCGCACATGGCAATGCTGAAAATACATTCAGTGTTGGTGCACACACACACACGCACACACACACACACACACACACACATCTTGCCCCCATGGATACTGCTCACGTCATCTCCTCCACACATGGTAACGGTGCAGCTTCATCAGTACAAATGAACACAAGAGAAGCTCTTTTTGTCTCTGTTCTGTTTTAATTAATGTTCACAATCATTATAGGCTGTTGATCATGTACATTCAGCCTGTTTTCATTTCCATGTACTATATAACAGTTCTCTATTTACTGAGACCTATCAGTTTCAATAGAGGAAATATTAGGAAGGCTCTCACGCAGAGAAAACAGTCTTAGTGTTCCTAGATTTTTTTAATAGAAGCTTTTCAAAATTTTTACATGCTGACAAAGGATTTAACAGCCCAATAAACACTGTAAAATCCCCATGTTATTGCTAACCGTTGATATCCACAATCCATGAAACTGTATTGCTCTGGTTTGGTTTCTTCAGTAATTTTTCAGTATCAAACAGAAATGCTTTCATCCTTTCAGTGTAATTAGCTTTTTATCTGTTATTGATTTAGTTATATTGAGCTTTAACAATAACTAAAAGTGATGATCACAGCTGCTTAAAGATGCATTTTATGTCGGAGGGGGTGAGGTGCAGGTGAACCCAAATGCACAGTGACATCCGAGGAGGCAAAGGTAAAACTCAAAAAAAGGATTTATTACAAAAAGGAATCAAAAATACAAACTGAGGCAGAAACAGGACGACTAAACTAGGAGGCAAAACTGGGAAGACTAAAGGACAAGCACTAAGACAAAGGAGCTCTAAGCAGGGGGAGACAAAGCAGACGAACTAGCACAGAGACATGACACAGGAGGGCTTAAATACCAAGGGAGCAATCAAGGGAGAACGAGAGGCAGGTGTGGACAATCACAAGACAAGACACCTGAAACGCAGAGCACAGAGGAGGAACCAAAAACAGAACTATCAAAACACAGACTGACTAAAGTAAAACACAAAGACTAGACTAAAGCTATAACACAAAATGGTAAAACACAAGAGAACTGAACTGTGATAATAAACACAAGAAGACTGGACTAAAACATAAAACACAAAGGACTAAACAGGAGATGACTCTAAAACAACAAACCAACAGCAGGGGGGGTTGGAGGCTAGGGTACGACATTTTATATGCAATGGGATGTTTTTTGAAATCCAGTTTAAGTGTATTTAGGTAATATAACTTTTTTTAACTGGTTTAATTCAATCAATGTAGACTTTTAGATCCTTTCTAAAACCTTTTAAATGTTTTTATCCATGGTTGTCAAAATCATTCTCAGCTTCTGGTTGAAGTAGCATTTTGAGCCTTTTCCAGTGGTGTTCTGTCTGACCTGCTTGCTGCGTTTCCTCATCTTGGACTGATTTGATTGGACTAGAGTCATCTTCAGGGCAGCGGTTTTGCCTTACTTGTCCTCCTTGTCTCCTAGCAACTGGGGGCAGGGCTCTTTTAAAGGGGCCAGTCATCATTTTTTGCCATAAAAGACATGCAACAGAAGAGCCCAGTACATTATTACAAGTATTGATGTGTTGAAAAGGTGAACAGCAGAGGAGAAGGGGGTAGACTAATAAAGGAAAACAATAATGAGATGATGGTGATCATTAGAAGGAAAAGATGATAGATTCATCTGCTCAAAACATAAAACATAAAATTTAAGGGTACTTGGAGGATAGAGGGATAGAGATGGTATATACATAAATGAGTGGATGAGAGGATTGGGGCAGAGTGATAAAAATACAGATGGAACAATGAATGACGATTAATGAGTGAGTTGATGAATGGGGTAGATGGATGATGTGATGCTGGTATGTGGACTGCACTGGGTGGGATGGATGGATGGATGGATGGATGGATGGATGGATGGATGGATTCAGTTGTTTAAAGGAATACAGTAGAACAGTGATGGAGTGAAGACAGCACATTTTACATTTTTTAGAAGGACTTATTTATTTCAATCCAATAATATAGACCGTGTTGCAGAAAAAAACTGTTCTGTGAGTTTTTGATTATAATTACTTTACAGCTATGAGTAAGTAAAAAAAAAACAGTTTAATAGCAGAATCTTTGAATCTTTATACATCATATGTCTCATGATTACTTAGCTTTTCTTAGATTTGTGTTTTTGAAATGTGCTTTATTTTCTGACTTTGTTTAAAGTGCCCATGTCATGGTTTTCCGTGTTTTCTGACTTATCTATCATGTTGCAATGTTGAGTTCTCACCTTAAACCTGCCAGAAAGAGCAAAAAACGGCATCCATCTGTCTCCTAGTCCAGCCAGTGAGAAGCTCTTCAAGATTTCAGACCCAGGTTTCAAACCGTTTTTTTTTCACTCCAGCCCGCTATGAGGTCATAGTGATCCAGACTTGCTTATATGGTAAATTTTCCGCCCACATGCACGTTCACGACAACTGGAGCAAGGAGAACGCCAGTGCTGCTGCCGCCATTGCCCATAGACCGTGTAGTGTTTAGTTTCAGTTTTGTTTCTCTTTCACGCGACGACACTGCCCCCTGCTGCAGCAGAAGTGCCAGGCTGCCAAATAAGGAGAAACCCAGCAGAACCGGAAGGCGGCGCATTCTTCTGATCTCTGAGTTGCTCGTTAGGAAATAATTACAGCGTATTTTGAGTTATAATGGTGCAACGCTAATCTCGAGGCATCAAAGATTACACCTGTTTAATATAAAGTGATTTAAATATGGAGTCATGGGCACTTTAAGACAGTTAAACCTAATAAATGTTCCTGTTAGAATACAAATAATAACTAATCATATTTTCCCTAAAACCTACATAGTTACAATTTAAGAAAGGGAAGAGTCCTGTTTTATATTACATCTAACTGATATAGACTTTGAAATGAGATGTCCATAAATAAATGTTTTACCACTTTAATCCCAGTTAAAAGCTTTATGGTTTCTACACAATCCTCTCTCATACTCACAGGCTTCTTTATCTTAGAGGATAAAAAGACCTTTAGATTACTGGGATGAGTGTCTCACTGCATACAAATGTGCTTGAAGGCAACACTTAGCCAATAGAAGTGGATTAACTTCTATTCCCTTCACCCGCTGTAAGTTAGCTCACTGCTGTTTGTGGGTATATGCTGATAATCAGTCTACTGCATTGCAAAAGAAAGAAGATAAAGACAGAGCTTAACATAAGCCATAAATCACGTTTTTTCCCAAGAATACAAACTCTTTATTGAGTTCATTTCACAGGGGTTCTGGTAGAACATCAGCTGTTATTTGTATTTTAATGAAACATTACCAACATTTTTGTCTGAATTTATAATGACATTTTAGAGTTATTGTAAATAAAGATGACATATTTGTGTGCTGTATTATTTTTGTTTGTATACGTTTTCTTCTGTGTTAAGTGATCGGACTTTGCATGTGAAGAGAAGAGAGTTAAAGACCATAATAGGCTTTTCAGTGAGTCAGATGTCGATGTCAAAGTCAATAAAAGGAGCTGGTGCTGTCTGTGCTTGGCTGTCTGCAGGTGCTGAAGTAGTGATGGTAACTGAAGCAGACTTTACTGGCTCAATTCCCTTTGACCTACTTGTTCTCATAAAAGTTTCATGACTAAAACACCTGTACAAATACATATAAATACTTGATTTTAAAAGTCCTCAGGTACATTTCAATACTGTAGGTGAAATCTTGCAAATTTTTAAAAAAGTGAGCACATGTATGTTAGTTTATTAACTAAAGTGATTTGAATATGTGATTTTTGGCTACATTCACTGTAAATTTTGCTTAAAGTTTAATAATAGTTTCAACATGACATAGACAAAAATAAAAACGTGAAAAAACACAGGTTGTTAACTTCAGACTTTTCTTAACTAAAGTGTATTCATGGGTTGGTCTTCAGCAGTTTAGATAAAACTCAGACCTGGATACTTTGATGTTAGCTTTTATTTAATGAGAAGAAACAAAGAACCATTTCTTAGGAAAACTGGTGCTTTTCCTCCGATGTGCATTGACCTCTCACATGCCATCAGAAATGATTGTTCATTAAAAAGTACAGATACCAGAATATAGAGGTTTTTGCAGTTTTGATCTCAAGTACACGACTGTCTGCGCCTAACTGACCTTTGTCACAAAAATTGGAAACACGTAGAGGACATGCTAACTACTTTCCACTAAGTAAAGTTGGTAATAATGGCGTGATAGTTTTCTAATCTTATACCACTCAAGTCTCAAACATTTACCAGAGGTTTATGCAGACACTACTATAAAAACTTTTGCATCATGATCAGTCCTGCATTGCACAGTTTTTAACTGATTTTTTCTTTTTTGCTGTTTTGTAGCTCAGACAGCAGCAGCAGCAGCAGCAGTTGAATATCAAATCCTGTAAAGATGTATAAAACAGCGTTTACGTGTAATTCTGTTTATGAAAGAACTGCTCACATTGATGTATTATTTTAACCAACATTTGATTTGCTGCTCAGAGCAACAAACCCCTTCCACTGTCTCTGTGCCGGATGATAGATGCATGAGTTTACAGCAGTGTTATGTAAAGACATTGTGATTCAGTCATTCAGACTAAAGTGCATGGCTGAATTTTGAGGAGAGAGGAAATAGTGTTTATTCTAACTACATTACACCTAGTAAATAGTATTGTTAAGAGAAGATTCTATAAATAGGTTCTGTCTGTTCTCTCCCTCTGTTGGCAGCGAGAGTGTTGTTGGTGAAGACAGAGCAGCTTCTAATTGGCCGGCTCAGTCTCCTCATCCCATGCACACCCAGTCTGTCTTTCTCCCTTTCTCTCCCTATTTCTTAGCTTTGACTGATGCTGTTTTCCCTCCAATCCCTGCAGGGCTGTGTGAGACGAGGGACCAATAGCATGTCAGGGAGGGTGGAGCTTGGAGCAGTCGGCCAGCTTCAGGCAGAGATGTTGCATTTGGACCTTATTGACGGTGCTGACGGTTACCGCGGTGATAAAGAGTCCTCAAAGGCATCAGCTGTTGCACCTCCGGCAGTCACCAAGGACCCTGCAGCATCTGTCACCATGGATACTTACCGGCCCAAGAGACCCACGACCCTTAACCTTTTCCCAATTGTGCCACGCACACAGGTAAAGCCTGAATTAATCTGATCTACACACGCAAGCACGGTTACTAGTAGGCAGCTTTAAATATAGGTTATTTATGTCTGATTTATTTCTGTTACATAACTATAACCTTTAAAACAGGAAAGAAAAGATAGAAGTGATAACCTAATCTGAATTCACAGTATTTTTCTGACAGTATGTGTTTTCTGTACTGAACAATACCTTCAATTGTCAAAAGGCTTTTTTTCCTTACATTTGGTGCTCGTCTCTGTTTGTGCTTGAATGCTGCTGAAGCTCGTGACTGTGTGTTTTTGTCCAATATGCTAATCTATGTGAGAACTCAAAGCAAGAAGGAGTCCACAAATAATGTTAGGAGTTACGTTTTAAGCTTTAACTCATATTTAGTGTTAGGAGATACAGAATTCTCAGTAGTAAGGAAGTTTCTTATAATTGTAGACATACAAATATAAGGGGTGTGCATGTAAGAGGAGCATTGTACAGTTAAAACACATTGAATGATTGCAATCTGATATTGAACAAACACACATACGTCAACTCTTATCTAATGACTCTATTTGAACAGAACAGAAATGTACAAGTATTCATATCCAATAAACACCATAAGCCATTAAAATCATTAGTTTTATTCTGGTTTGGGTTAAGCTCCAAAGTTATGCAGTTTATTTTGACCCAGGCCCTTTAGGACCTGCCTTGGTTAACAGACCAATCACCAATCTGTAGCTCCTGTGTTTTAGAGTCTTTGGGCAGGACATTACACCTTGAGCTGCTCTCAGTAGGAGGTGCATTGGATTGGAGATCCACCTGTATAAAATACAATGTATAATATAAAAGATTTTTGACTAGTTCTTTTTAATACATATACTATATGTATAAAAACACTAGTCAAAAATCTTAATTGCAAACACCATTAACCTTAGTTAGGATCAAAATAATTACTTACATTTCTGAAAGTTTAGTTTTTATCAATACATTTAGTTTTATGAACACATGTTTGAGTTATGTAAAGATCATAACTACCGTATTGACTCGGATATAGGACGACCCCGATTATGAGACGACCCCCCCCCCCTTTCCAAGACTAATCTTTAGAAAAAAGATTAAATTTGCTTTATAAAGGAACTATTTTTTTGAAAATTTGAGAAAGTCATTTAAATAGTACCGTAATTACAGACTGCTTTAATATTTGCATATTAATGCAATCACAAAGATCTGTAATGCATATTCTAGGGGGTTCTGTCAGGAAAGACACTAGAGATACTGAACAAAAACAAAAACAACCATATCCAAATCCACTAAACACATGTGAATTTGTTGGGCAAACTAGCACGCCCCCCTCCATCACCATAGCATGGGTAGAGAGCTGGTCCATGGTTGACGAAAACCACATTGCTCCTCCTCAATCTGAGAGTCTACTATCGCCCGGACCCTCCTCTCTAATCTCCTGGAGTAGACCTTTCCAGAGAGACTTGGAGTGTGGAGCCTCTTTGATTTGTTACCTTACTTTGGTGGAGGAGTTTAAGTGCCTTGATAGGCCGGGGCAATATTTGACACTCATGGTCTCCCATGGCAAATTGGTACTTCATCATCAGAAGACCTTTCATGAGTGAAACATCAGAGTACCAGAGTACCCATCCAGGTGGGTTACCGCGGTCCCACCCTGGAGCCAGGCCTGCAACTAGGGCCCATCAATGAGAACCTGGTGGCCAGGCTTTCTCTCGTGGGGCCCAGGTGGGCCCAGCCCCAACCGGTTACATGAGCTCATTCACCTGTGGATCCACCACCACCTGCAGGAGGAACAGGAAGGGTCCGAGGCAATGTGGATTGGGTAGCAGACCGAGGTGGGACCTTTGGCTGTCTGATACCTCAAAGTTAAAACTGGCATTATGGTTGATTGGTCGACATGAATGTGACCTACAACACAGAGTTAAAATATTTAAAACAATGTCAAAATTACAACAAATAATGTGGAGATTTTAAGCAATACAGAATACACACTGGACATTTTTTACCCAAACTAACATATAATTTCCGTTATGGTGGTACTTTTGTTATGTAACTAACTGTAGTTGTTATTGTCTGCGATGGTGAATTTGTCCCTCACTCCAACACACTTACATGATCTCTCAGTGCAGGCTGTCAACATGATCAACCATGCAGTTCTATATTTGTCTGGGCTTTGTTCTTTGCCCTAATTTCATGAGGTGGAATCAAGCTTACTCTACTTGATTCTGTGCATTTTTTTACATTTGTGCACTGATGGAGCTGTCAGAGCTGCTATAGTCATTACTGCTCTTAAAATCATTTCCTGTTTAAGGATCTTTCTATACAGGTGTTGTCTCTGCTTGCTCGAAGACCCAAAGAAAGAGGCAAGCAAAACACATAAAGAGAAAATAATATAGTCATTTTAAATATGTGTGTCATGTTCTGCTCCCTTGTATCCAGTTTGTGTTCCCCTGTTTTCATGTTCCTCCTCCTGTGTCCTGCACTAATCCCCTCCAGGTGTGTCTCGTCTACTTAATTAGCTCCCTCCCTATGTATGCTGTTTAGTTCAGTCACTCCCTGCTGGCTCCTTGTGTTTTATCCTTAGCCTTGTGTGTTGTGTCTCCTGAGTTCAGCCAGCAATAAAGGCTTTTTGGTTACTCCTCACCTGTTCCTGCCTCCATCCTCCACACTTAGGTCCTGCACTCCCCCCCCCCCACCATGACAATGTGTAGGTTTAGTTATTCATTTAGGATTTTTAAACCTCATTAGCAGACAGTGGGTTGATTTGACTTAGTTCTGATCCAGCTTGGTCATTTTTAAAGATTTTTTTGTAGTCCTAAAAATTATGTTAACTGAAATATTTACTTTAATATGTATAAAATTAAGACATTTTCACTACATTGTAATGAAGTTGCTACAAATCTTGAAAACATCAATTTCCCAAATTATCTGTCTCATTCCGGGTGAAAGGGGGCTGGAACAGCTGGGATGAGCCCTAAATGGCTCCAGTCAGGTCACCAGTCCATCACAAGTCAGTCACTCAAACACGAGATAAACATCCATATATGCTCATGCTTAATCTCAAGACAAACTTTAAAAAATTACCAATTAACCAAACATGCTTGTTTGTGGACTGCAGCAGGAAACCAGAGTCCTTGAAGAAAACCCATGTTTGCTCAGGAAGAATGTTCAAAAACAAAACAGGGAAACCTGCCCCAGCTTGAAATTAAAAATGTGTTTTGCTCTAAGGAAACAATGCTAACTGTGACACCACTAAGTAGAAATCATTGCAAATATTAAGAGTTAATTTGAAATGCATTTGATGTGGAATTTTTATTTTCTTTCTTTTTTAAATTGCAACGAAATTTGAACATGTAAGTCTACGTAGTCCACAATACAGTACAGTCAAGACTGTGGTGTTGAGTTCCAATGAGACAAAACCACTGGGGGCATGACGTTTGATTGAATCAAAGCTACAGGAGCTAATTTTGAAATCTCTTCTGACAATCAACAATTCGTTGAATTATTTTATGGCATAAGGTCATTGGACTTGTCAGGTGGGACCCTTTTCCCTTAGTTTTTTGACGGAGTCCTCCAGAGAGCTCATCAGTGCCTCCTGACTCCTCTCTCTGCTTCCAGCGTTCCTGTTGTGCAGCCATTGTTTTGCAGCCCGATTGTGGTGTTTTCATCATCCCCAGAACATGTTGCTACTTGTTCTGTAGTCCTGGACTACAAATTGTTATTCAGCTTAAGAACTTTTGTGATTCTCATCCATTTCAGCAGTCTGGTACTGTCAAGTCTCAGACGATTAGGCTAAGTTTGCTTTATCTCAACTCTCACATATGCCTTCAAATCCCTCTTTAATGATTGTTCACTGGCATTGATAGATCACTTTATTAAATTAGTTTCCTTCATCTTGCTGATGAACCTCAACTACCATGTTTGTTTCTCTTATCAGGCTTTGCTTTGTGCTATAAAAATCGTCTTGGTTCTTTTGAAATCACTTTTTTCTCTTTGACACAAAGTTTATCAGTTTAAGTAAATTTTATTGAAAAGCTTTATCTGCTTGTTGGGGTATTAGTGACATTCATGTCTAAGCCAATACTTAGGGTTTCAAAATAGCCTATGCTAATTCAGATTTCATCTTTAACAGCATTTTTTGTCAAATTGAAGAATTCAGATACAATCTGAGCAAATCAAATCATTTTTTTTTTCAAATCAAATTTAATATATCTTTTCATATTCAGTTTCTGATGGCACAAAGTTGTGCCCATAGGGTACCTTCCTCCTAAATGTGGAATATAAAGAGATAAAGATGAAGAGCATTAGTTTATCACTTGATGTTTTGTTTATTTGCTGCTTAGGAATCGTCTGCATTGTCTTTTTTTATGGTTGGTGCTGATGTGATTGATGATGATATTTTGAAATTCTGAAAAAACTGTTTAAGAAAATCACCTAAAACAGAACTCCAGTTTCTTATTTGATAACACCAACCTTTTTTTACTGTTGACATCAGGGGAGACGTCTGTTTGATGAGGTATTTGGATTATTACAGCTCTAAGTCGTTAACATTCTCAAAGTGTATCAGGATCACCGTTCTATCTGTTGGCCACAATGGCAAAAATATTTTGCTCATCATGTCAGTGCTGCTGTTTCCCACCTGCTGATTCACTGTTTCCATGGCAACAGTCAAGTTTCCGCCTGGCTAGTGGAGATGTGAGTCATGCGTGGTGGGCGGATAGAGGAGGAGGACAAGAACTTATTTGGGATTCACTGTCGTCACAGGAGCTTCCACGTCCCCCTTTATTTATTAAAAAACCCTCTGATCTAAAGGATAAAATTAATACTTCATCCAAACAAAGTCACATAGACGTATGTTTTCAGATACAGAAACCTGCAAATCTAGCTTTGTATATGTGATTAGTCATGTTATGTGACAAAAATGTTCAAGTCAAAGCTGTTAGAAGTTGCATTCTTTTTGTATTTCTCTACAGTCTGTTGGTTTTCCTGTGTGATTGATCAATAAGGCAGGTTTTTTTATTGTACATGAGCGAGAATCTCTGTGCACTCTGGGTTCAGCAGTGTTCATTTTTTATTAACATTAAGACTTCTTAAAATTATACCAGAGTATATGGTATTACTGTCTATAAAGGCCTGTGATGTGGTTTTATTACTGCAGGTTATTCAGATCATTTTAAAAGTTTCTCATAAATTTTTACCAGTTTTTTTAAATATATTTTACATGATCAACACTTTTATGTTACTGCTATAATCTCTGTAAATAACTTTGATTCCCAGTTCTTGTAGTAAACTCATATTTTAGGGATATAAAATATGTTCACCTTTTAGGAATTTGAGTAGAATTACATTAGAAGTTTTTAAAAAGGGAAGTTCCAGAAGCTTCTGTACAAGCTCTGGTCCCTTTAAATGCACCCCATGCAGCACAGACAAAAGAGTCCCTGCTCATTCAACAGAATAAAGGACTTGTGAATGTGTGTGTGCGTGCATGTGTGCGTGCATGTGCGTGCGAGAAAGAGACTCACACACAAATGTTGTACACATTGTGTCCAGGAACTCAGTGACCAAACTTCCCCTTTTTTTCTCCTCTTTTCTTATCTCAGTCCCTCCATCATCTGTCGTTCTCACCACTTCCTTCTATTCCTTTTTTTTTACAGGACACCTTAAACAACAATTCATTTGGAAAGAAATACAGCTGGCAGGAAAGGGTTTCTGGTTCATCCTCGCCCCTTAAGACTGGTAAGATTTGATTCCAAACGTGCCTCACTGGATCTTCTGAACAGGAAGTAGCCGTTTGTATTTTAGCTCTCTGATTTGTCACTAGCTGATGTTTCTGACAGACTTGACTATGCTGCACATAGTGGTGACATTAGGGATTTGCATTCAGTTTGGCAGGCTGTGTGCCAGTCGCTGTCCTTATCTTTGGGGATAGTGTTGAGGTTTGGATTTATACGGGATTAGGAGAGTAGCTGTAGCTCAGGCGACGTGCCAGTTTTAGCTGATTCAAGCTTTCAGCTCACAGGAAACTGTTCATGTTAACTCTTGTTAGAGCTCCATGTGAGGGCAGAAAACCAAAACTCCTCACCAAATCTTTGGCAAAAGAAAGCTATTACATGCACTTAATAAAACACATTGATAGAAAATCCTAAAATGAAGACATATATATTTAAATTTTCTTGTACAAACCTGGAGGACAACAGAGCTTACAACTGGACAACTCAGTCTTTACACTGAGATAAGCTAAATTTTTGATTTGCTTTTGTTATATATTTTTTTATGCATTCAGAGATATTTTTTCCACATTTAAATTATTGTTTGGCTCCCTGGTTGCAAGCAATGATTTGCAACCGTGTGATAAAGCTCTTGGATAGCTAGGGCTAGGACTAGCTAGGTATGGACTAATCATCTTCTTTATCCTCCAGATAGGTCAACTCTGCTTCACCATTCAGCAGTTTAGCAGGCGAATGGCCTGTTTTGCCTTGGTACTCCATATCTGAGCAGTCGCTATCAGTCACTTTCAATGCTATATTTTTCTGTAGAAATGACGTAGAAGTGATGTAGCAGGTCTCTAAGATCTAAAAAAAAACACAATAAATAGAATAAACAGCAAAATCTTTGACACCTAGCATAGCGCTATGTGTTATGCTAGCGGAAACAAATGTTGTCATGCTTGCGTTTACTGTTTTTATGATCAAATGTTGCATGTTGGCATAAAATTCTCATTATATATCAACAGAAGACATTTAAAAGAATGTATGTACAAAATATTTTAGTTATTTCTGTTTATTAAGGTGTTTTACTCACTTCTTCTTTTACAAGTCTGAGGCAGACATTCCTCTCCAGCAGTGCAGCCAGGAAGTAAAGGGGTGTGGTCATATGACCATTCATACTAGCTACATGAAATTGATATAGTCTAGAGTAGACAACCAAATACTTAATTTGAAAGCTTGAATTAGCAATCCAAAGCTTAGACAACACTTTTAGAGCTTCCAGAAGTAGAAAAAATGTCTGGCAACAATTGTTGCCGGTGGGATTGTGCTGACAAGTGTAGTTTCCCAAATTGCTTTTGGTTTCTCACTCGCAAACGTACAAGTGACAGATTGACAAAGATGTCATTTGCATAAATTGTAATGTAGTTTACCATGACCGTTTGTTGCATCCAGACATTAGAATAATATTATACTTTAATTTCCCGTCAATGGATTATGACATAATCTGTGACATAACCCAGCAGTCACCTTATCCTTGCTCTGAATTTGATGTGTAAGGGGGATTTAACTGTGTAATCCTGATATTACCTAACCATTTCTGCTCCTCTCTCTTTCTGCTCTGTTTTTGTTTGTGTCTGTGCATTTGCTGCCATGTCTGTCCGTCTTCATGACTGTTTGTGCGTCTCTCTGTCATCTACATGTCTCCATCATGTGCATTTACTCCATGTGTGTGTCCGGCCCCTGTTTGTGCTTGTGTGTCTGCGTGTTTGTTTGCGTGGTCATCTCTGTGGTGTTGCTTGTGGTCGCTGTTCCTTTAGGTGACCTCACACCTCCACGTGGGCACAGCTGTCTTAGCGATGAGGACAAGGTGCAGGCTGGGGGAGCGCAGACCAAAGACCGCGGGACATCCACTGACGCCCCCTGCAGGCACAGCCACACCTCAGGACATTCGCACGGCTCAAGTGCAGGGGCCGTGACACGCTCCAAGCTACAGGAAAAGCCGCCTCAGCCGCCGCCGCCACAGAACTACACACCAGCTCCGCTGTACCCATCGGGTAAAGCTGATAGCTCTGTGATCCACCGGGAAAGGATTCGGTACCAAACAGATGCTCATCTGGAACCTACAGAGGAGATTTATCTGACTCCAGTGCAGCGTTCCGCTGACCCATTAGACCCCCCCAATGTACAGGATCGACCTTTCCTCTCACAACAGACTGAACAAGGACGCATGTCCATAAGCTCTGACACAGAGGGACCACCTCCTTATCAGCCCCTTCCAGACCGGACCAACCCCTCCATCTATGAGGAGGACGAACTTTACGTCCCTCCACCTTCATATGCTTCCTGTGTGGAGTCTCTTATCACACCACCTAGCATGGCTGTTTCAGCTCCCTCATCTCTCGCTCTGGACCTCAGCTTAAAGGGAGCTGGGGCCACCCTGAGAGCCGGCTCGTCCGTAGAGTATGTGGACGCCACAGATGAAAGCTATTGTGGGGAGGATGAGGACGTAGACAGGATAATCATGGACCAAAGAATGACAAAAGGGGGAGGGAAGGGAGATGGTGGTGGTGTCAGCAAATCTGTCCCACTAAGGACTACCATGAGCTCAGAGGCCAGCAGCTTAACGTATGACTCAGTCAAATACACACTAGTGGTGGATGAGCATGCTCAGCTGGAGCTCGTCAGCCTTCGACAGTGTTACCAAGGATACAGTGATGACAGCGATTCGGCCACTGTCTACGACAATTGTGTTTCCTCTCCCTACGAGTCTGCTATTGGAGAGGAGTATGAAGAAGATGAGGAAGAGGATCAGGATTCCTGCACAGGAGGGGTGCAGAGGGAGGCCACAGCTTGCCTTTCTGAAGATTCCACTCCTGAGGAAGACCTGCATTTCTCCAAGAAGTTCCTGAACGTCTTTATGAATGGGCGCTCTCGCTCCTCCAGTAAGTCCCTGTCATTTTTAGATTCTATAGCTGCTGAATCTATGCTGAAAACCCAACTCCAGACCTTCCAAGTTTGTATACAAATACAGTATAAAAACAAAGCAATGAAATTGTAAAATATCTCTTTTTAACTTGTTTCCTTGTGTAAATTGAAAAACACAAAGCATGCAAAGTGATGCAAAAAAAATCCTGCAGGTTTATATAAACAGTAGCCTGATACCTCATAAAGGATATTACTTTCTACATGTTTTTAAAACTTATTTTGTACTTTAAAAATTTTTTAATAATCATATGAGCAACATGCATGTTACTCACAGAAAGCATATCTGCGCTACTGATCTTGAATGATTCTTCTTAAAAAACAAACAATAACATCAAAAGTATGCACAAGTCAAGGTATGGGATTGGATGGATGCCAAAATAGTACAAATTTGAACCTGCTAGCTTTCTTTTTTTCTTTTTGGCATTCATACAGTGAAAACAACTGATGCACAAGCAACAATCAGTCATTACATTTTACCATTGACATTTTAGTGCCTCGGACTAGACTTTTGAAATTCAGTCTGAACTGGATGTGGTGTCGAACATTGTAGAGAATAAAACCAGATGCATTCTCACAAGCCGGAGTCTGAACATGTTATTCCAGTCTCAGCTCAGTTGTTTGTTGAATAAGAATAAGAATCTAAACTGATCCTGAAGAGCAAAATGTCACCTTCTGTGTTCTATCTGTTACTCCTTAAATGTGTCATAGATCATACACTGACAGTTTGCAAAGTGATTTTGGGTTCAATGTCTGCGTACAAAGTTGAAATACAAATTTGAGACGATACGGAAGAAATTACATATCCTGCATCTCTCTTTCATTTTTCTCTAATTTAAATGTCAAATCAGAAGGTAGGGAAATTAGCTTGGCTCCTTTTAACACAATCCTCCATTTAGAGCCAGATTTTCAGAAGGATTGCATGTCTGTTGCAGATGAATTTTGAGGTTTGTGCATCTGTTTATTTCAAAAGGTCCTCTCAACGGGACATTTCTCCTCGTTCTGCACCGACAGCCAAACAGCATCTCTTTGTTCTGCTGTAGATATTTAAATGAGATGTTACAATTAAGGGAAATCCCATCCATGTTTATGTAAATTCCAACGAATGCAAAAAAGAGTCAGATTCTCAAAGGCCTGCACTCCTTGCACCACATATTTAGCATGAAATATTTAATGTCTCCTGAGTGCTGGTGGTATTTACATCGCAAATAAAGAAACCGAGGAAAACAATCAGGGCAGGGCAGGAGGGCAGGTGAGTCGGGAAAAGTGTAATTCAATGTGAAAATATTTCTTTCTCAAATATTTTTAGAACAGCAGCCCAGATTTAGATTGCATAGTGAGAACATGTGATCAGATGCTAAAACACAAAAATCGCTTACACCTATCATATTTTATGGGCATATTTGCATATAATTAGTGCGTTATGTATTTGTGAATCTGACTCTTCGTGCAAGTGATGCATAAAACCGGAGGAAACGAGCAGCCATGTTCCTTTTTGAATGCGAGTCTGTCAAGCCTCCAGATTTGAAAATGTGATGAGTCAAGGATAATGCTAGTTTTAACAGAATGAGGAGAGTAGTTTTGGTGTCTACTGTTTTTTTATTTTTCAAACCTTTTTGAAACACCACAGCAGTTAATCTGCACAGTGCAGAGGGGAGTGAGGAATCTCAGGAGATTGTAGGTAGAAATACACAGCGCTCATCAGTTTCACACCTAATTAAAGTGTGATTTTAAAGCCCTTCAGAGGACTTGTGTGCTTTAAATCAAACTTTGAGTTATTTGGATTTTCATGTTGAGACTTTTGTTCCAGTTCAAAGGGGAAAAAAATGTCTCTGAAAGAAACTGATGATAAAAGCTGTTACTGGTATTATTTTTCCTTTATCGTGTCTTTTTTTCTTTGTGGTATTGAAGGTGCTGAGTCATTCGGCTTATGTTCCTGTGTCATAAACGGAGAGGAGAAGGATCAGACCCACAGAGCAGTTTACAGGTGAAGAACTACTCCATCAGCAAAACCATCCATGAAAACCTTTCTCATCTTTGTGATGATCACAACATAGTATAAACACTCAAGAGCAAGCACACTTTAATAGCAGATAGCATAAAGATGTATGGATGATTTTATAAGTACTTTTGCATACATGATATTACAGCACACACAAAACAACCTGCAGAAACAAGACGAAGAAGTAAAGTTTTTCATTATTCATTCACAAAACTGATTATCAAGGTCTGATATTATTGCTCTAATTAGAAGTAGCAATATGGCAATGAAGTCATGTTTTTAACAGTGAGACCATATTCATGATTTTATATGTAATTATTTCCAGAAATGGTAAGCTGTAGTCTTGTTATAACTAATAACGAGTTTCTAAACAATGCAACCATTTCACTATAAAACCCCAAAATAATATATAACTCAATATTTATTTTTAATAAGATTTTTGACCAGATTTTATTTTGTTGGAGCAATTTTGTAAAAGATAGTGACATAAATATGGTATAAATCACCAACTCATGCAAGTCATATTACTGTAACAGGATACAGTGAATGAAGTAAACTTAATTAGCATTACTTACTTTCTTTTCTAGTGATCAGAATGTGTCACATCTAAAACCGGTCAGAGTAGAAATAATTGTTCCTGGTCTTTCTGCTGGAATGTGCCTACAGGTAACTCTGAGGTCATAGGCCCCTATGAATGAGTTGTTTCATTGGGCCCTGTATCTCCACATCTATAGAATTTTTTGCCAGGCAAGGATTTTCCCTCTAAGGGATCAACAAAGTGTATTTTTTATTATCTTATCTTATGAATGGCATGTTAAAGGTCAAAGGTCAGGCATGACTTTTATTTTACAGGTCAGTCAGTAATCAGGCCTGAGTGAAAATTAACTTAGCCTTCCAAATAATAATCACAATGAGTTCATAATTACTTTTTCCCATAGAGCCAGCTTGGTTTGGATAGCATTTTTCCTTTAATAAATAAAATGATCATTTGAAAACTGCCTTTTGTTTTTACTCAGGTTATCTCTGTCTGATGCTAATTTTGTGTGCTGACCTGAAACTTTGAAATATGACAGAAAAGCAAAAACAGAAGAAATCGATGAGGGGGGAATGATTTTTTTACGTCTCCGTATGATAATAAAAGTGAATTTATCTGAATGTGCTCACGTATTTTGGTTTGTTTCTTTGTATTGTTTGCTGTTAAAATACCCCAACACTCCAGCTGCTGCTGAAAACCTCAGGCTGTTTCATAGTGACCTTTCAGGTTTTTTCCCACACATTTTCCTGAGGCCAGTGACACGCTTCAGTCAAACAGACCACTTATCTAATTTCCTTTTTTCTTTTTTTTTATTAATTTGAGAATCTGTTGCTATGAGATTAGAATAATTTACATTTATTCTGAGATCACTTTTCAAGCTGTCTGTCTCATTTGGGGTGTCACTGAAACATTTCCATTGCCAGCAGCTCAGCCTCAAACAACTGGTTCTTTGTCTTCGTTTCAGTCAAATAGCATGTGAAGTCATGTGTTCAACTGGCCTAGCATTGTAAAATGAACACGTAACCTGTAGGAATCTTTGTCTTCAGTGGTTTCACTCACAAATGGAAGACACAGAAGTTTTAATGTCTGCCTGGGAAAACGCTGATCAAGGAAACGTCTGATTTTTGTGTCATTATATGATTTGTCAGATCATTTACCTGTTCTTTTAGCATTTGTTTTTGTGATCCATATAACTAAGAATGAGGAAATGCTGTCAAAAGAAATATTTTGACTTCTTCCTTTTGAAATGGAGTGAAGTAGCATGATTGAAGCTGAAGTTGAACAAGATCTAGAGCAGGGGTGCCCAAACTTTTTCCCTCAGAGTGCCAAAATGAAAATCTATCAGAGAGCCGCGGGCCGAATGTAGTATTTACGCAAAATACAAATACTAACGATGAAGTATAGAACACTACTTTTATTCATTTTGCAGTTATTTAACCATCCTTTCTGTTTAAAGAGCATTAATCAAAATATAACATATAAGTCACATATAGGCATTTAGAACAAACTGTCTTTGTTATTTGTAATCATATGTAGTGCTAGCAGCTAGCAGTTCCCTGGTCTTTTTCTTTCGGGCATCACCTTTGCATTGTGAAAATCCTGCGTGCTTTGTCTCGTAGTGGCAACGAATATTCTACTCCTTGAGTACAGAAACGGACTGGTTACAAATTAGGTAGACCGCTTTACCATTGGTATCTGTAAAAAAAAATAGTCTTCCTTCCAGCATTTTTTAAAATGCCTTTTGTCTGTGTGCCACTGACGACGACGCTCAATGTTGATAATAGCTGCTTAGGCTAGTAGCCAGAGGGGTTACCCACAAGCTTTGATCCGGTCTGATCCAGCAGCAAAGGCTCATGGGAGATTACAATCATTGACAAAATATAACTATTTGTGGTTTTATAAATTGTGCAAATGTACACGTGTGCATAAATCTACTCTAAATGTCCCTTGTAGTTACTTGTATTTCAATTTTTGACTTTAAATTGTGACATTTCTAAAACTTTGTTGGCACCAGTGAGGGCTGTATGCAGCCCAATATAGAGTCATTGGGCCCGTTTATGTAATGCTGAATTGGCTGAGGGAAACAGTGGGTTTCTGGATTACTGGTCAATGTTCACCCAGCGTCCAGGGTACCCCACAGAGGGCCAGGAGGGCCAAATTAAATAATTGGCGGGCCAACTTTGGCCCACGGGCCCCACTTTGGGCATCCCTGATCTAGAGGCAACATGTCTAGACTATGATACGCTGGTGACTTTTAACTTAGTTAGGATGTGTCATACAGTTGATTTTGCTTGGAAAAGATTTTTGTCATAATAACTATAAATGATTTCAAATGAAAAAAAAAAAAAGAGGAAACATTCATCCCTGATCAATGCACAGTGACCAGTAGCTCAAAGTTAGACTTCTGAAATGCTTGATGAAAACAAACCAGTGTGGTTATCTTGAGGTTATGGAATGGCTGACTTGAGATCTCAATAAAATCACATCGTTTTAATAACGGCAAGTATGTCTTCTGTAGGAAACAAGGTCTGTTTATACTAATTGGATATGGATAAACTCTGTTTTGAGTGTTGATGATGAAGCTTTAGTATTGTAAGAGAAGCACCGTATTAAACTTGATCATTTTTAAGTGTTTAACTCATGTTTGGAGCATGGTTACACCTGTATGGTGTGTCACCTGATTATAAAAAGTTCCCCGTCTGCCTCACCAGGTTTGTCCCTCGGCATGACGACGAGCTGGAGTTGGAGGTGGATGACCCGTTGCTGGTGGAGGTCCAAGGGGAGGATTACTGGTATGAGGGCTACAACATGCGGACTGGAGCTCGAGGGATCTTCCCTGCCTACTATGCCATGGAGGTGACTAAGGATGCTGAGAGCTATAAAGGTACTGACACTACCGGTAACTGAAATCTTGTCTGAATATAAAGAATTACCACAGCAAGTTGACATTGATGACTTGATTGCATTTTGGGGGGGTTCCTACATTTATTTGTCTTTGCAGTGAAGAGCAGTGAATGGATGGACACATACCGCCTGAAGTTTCTGGGATCAGTTCAAGTGCCCTACCACAAAGGAAACGACGTTCTGTGTGCAGCTATGCAGAAGGTGGATGGCTTTGCGTTTTGCATATTTGCACGCTTGTACCTGTGTATGCAAACACAGTGTGACACCACAACACTTTACAAACACAATGACATAGTTCATGTCAGCTTGTTGGACTTTAAAAGCAATGTTTTATTGGTTTCACATTAGTGATATGTTAACTGTAGTAATCGTCTTTTCCACATTTCTTCCAGATTGCCACCAACAGACGGATGACAGTCAAGTATAACCCGCCTTCCTTCTGCATCCTAGAAATCAGTGTCAAAGGCATCAAACTCGCAGTTCAAGAGGACTACTACACTTGTGACAGAGTAAGACTTCAAAGCTCATATTTGATTGTTGGTGACTATCTGGAGAGCAGAATAGCGAGAAAATGTTCCAATTCTCAGCTGGAATCTGCAACTGCACCACGATTTGGCACAACAGGCGTGGGACAGTAATGTTCTTATTGCAGTTTAGTAACAGTGTCTTAATTATGTCTGTTTGTTTGCAATCTACCTTTATTTTCGTTGTAATTTGGTCACCAACTTCTCCCAAATTTGTCCCACATTTCTCACCGTTTCTGACTCCAGAAACTAAACTGAGGAAAAATTCCAGGTGGGTTTTCGATGCCAACGATTCTGTGACCATTTGGGAGAAATCTTTTTAAAATTGTTCTAAATTTAAGTGACATTACAATGAGGCCTTGCAACTTGTGAAGAAATTGAGAACCCTCACAAATATTTAAAGGGGTTTTGAGAAATTCCATCATGAATGCAGTTTACAATGCAGCAGTCACAGCTCCAACAGATACTGACTTCATTGTTCCTTAGTCCACCTAATGTAAAATTAGAATACATAGGGCAACATTACTGCCAAACTTTGTCTACTTTTAACAGGACAGAAAAAGGTCTAAAATAAATCTAAACATTAGCAGAACGTGTATTATATACTATAACCTAATTATAATATAAAGGCTTTTATTAGGGCTATGAAACGACATGTAGCTTTCTATATATATTTCTAAGTAGTTTTGGTGTGAAATAATGAAGTCTTTAAAAGAAAACCTCTTTTCTTATGTATGACTCTCTTGTGTTGCTGCTGGGTGGGAGCAGCTTGTTTAACCTGTCCCTGATTTCAAGATTCTCTTTTGTCCCACTTTGTGTTCCTTTGGAATTTTTCTGCACCTGCAGTAAAAAAAAAACCCATTCCTCAAGGTTATTTTTAATCATTAAAGTCCTTAAGAGTTTTTCCTTCTATTTACTTTCACCGTAGTGGAATTTCTATATTAACAAATCAAACATGATGTAGGAAAACTTTAATCAGTCTGCAACATAAGGTGGTTTTAGTGAGACTGAATGATTCCATTCTGCAGTACAGAAGCTCACCTTAGCCCTTCACAGCGACAGCAGCACTTTCTGTAGACACACAGAAACACACACACACACACATTACTCCTGGTTCTGCTTGTGTCCACATAACAACTGTTCACATATTGAGTTTAACACCACCTCCATTACAAAGTTTTCTAATCAGGTCAAAGCAGATTTATTTTTTATGTCAAACAATTCATAATCTTTGGGCAATTATTTTATAGGCAAATGCTACACCATCTACTGTATAAGAAACTTTATCTAAATGTTCACTCAGAGACCACTGACACTCAGATTTTCTATTGGGTTCAGGTCTGGAGAGTGGCTAGGTCACTGCAGGACATTAAAATGCTTTTTATGGAGCCTCCTTAGTTTCTCTGGCTGTTTCAGATCATTGTCAGTGCACTTGTCCTGTCCTCACTGTAGAAAAACACCACAAAGCATGATGTTTCTATCCCTGGGCTTCACGGTTGGGATGGTGTTCTTGGGGTTGTACTCATCCCTCTTCTTCCTCCAAAATAGGCGAGAGGAGTTTATGTTTATGTTCTCAGCAGACACTTTGATCCAAAGCAACTTAACAACCTGTCAGGCATGTTGGGGTTTGTGGAGGACACTGGGGTACCCACACATGCATGGGGAGAACATGCATCATAACCTGTAACCTTTCCACTGTGAGGCTACAGTGCAAACAACTGTGCTACCATGCAGCCCAGTTCAACCAAAAAGTCCTATTTTGGTCTCATCTCCTTCTCTCATGTGTCCTCTGGATCATCCAGTTGGGTCTTTGATAAACTCCAGACGGGCCTGGACATGTGTTGGTTTGAGCAGGGGGACCTTGTGCGCTGCAGGATTTTAATACATGGTTTGTAGTATGTTGCTATAGTCACCACTGGTACTGTGGTCCCTGCTCTCTTCAAGTCGATAACCAGGTCCTATTGTACATGTAGTTCTGGGCTGATCCCTCACCTTTCTCATGATCACCGGTACTCCATGAGACCAGATCTTGCATGGAGCTCCAGTCTGAGGGAGATTGACAGTCTTGAGTTTTTTCTATTTTCTAATAATTGCTCCTTTAATGTTTCCTTCTCAGCAAGCTGTTAGCCTGTTGTCCTGTAGCCCATCCCAGCCTTGTGTAGATCTACAATTTAGTCCCTGGTGTCCTTAAACAGCACTTTGGTCTTTATGGTGGAGAGGTTGGAGTCTGCCTGATTGAGTGTGTGGACAGGTGTCTTTTATACAACGAGTTCCAACAGGTACAATCAATACAGGTAATAGGTGCGTTCGAGATGAGCCAGTTCTGCGCAGATTCGATCACCGGTGATCGGCGCCCACTGCGTGCCGGTTAGATTTCTGTCCGACTTGACGCCGACTTGCTCTGATGTCATGCCTACGTAGGCAACGATAACCTCGTGAGATCAAGGCAGACGCAGATTTTGGAGCAAGGCGCTGCAGTTGCTCTCCACCGGCTGCAAAACCGAGTGCATGATGGGAAACGCCTGGCTCTCACCTGATCTCAGATCTGATTGGTTAACATTTGATCCAAACATCCTGTGGCAGAATGCGAAATGTTATTTTTTATATATTGTAAAAACATGCCACGTTGATGATGTCAACTATAAAGGCCACAGTGAGAAATGTGATTTGTTTCAAAGAGTTTTCAGTAGGAACTGTTTGCATTTTCTATAAAGTTCTAATAAAACTACTGTCTGCTTTTTATAATCATATCATTTAGTACAGAGCACCATCTTGTTTACTTTCTTTGATGATCTCTCTGGATATATGTCTATTATTTTGTTACTTTAGTGTTGTTGATATTTGTTCACTCTTGAATTTGTTTTGAAATACTTTGAACTTCAAATAAAGATTTTGGAAAAAAAGGAAAGTCATCTGCTATTACGGACATTAACGCGATATCTTCAGCCATATCATCACCTACGAGCTACATTTAGGAAAATCTGTCCGACTTAAAAGCAGACTTTTGGCCGCGCCCCCTGCTGCGTCCGCCTGCTCTCGTCTGTTCTCCAGGTGAGGCGCAGTTCATCTCGAACAAGCCCAATGATTGGAGGACAGGAGGGCTTCTTAAAGATGAACTAACAGGTCTGTGAGAGTCAGAATTCGTGATGGTTGGTAGGGGATCAAATACTTATTTCATGCAATAAAATGCAAATTAATTATTTAAAAATCATACAATGTGATGTTCTGGAAATTTTTTTTTTATTGTGTCTCTCACTGTTGAGGTGACCCTATGATGAAAATGACACACCGTTGTACTCTTTGTATGTGGGGGGAAAACCTGAAAAACTAGACAACTATTTTCTTTATCTGTCACTTTTGTTCCTGGTAAGTTTGTGATGGAAGTTCATCTTTAGATTGTGCAGCTACAGTCCCATGCAAAAACAGTGCAAATTGTTCAAAACTGCTGAACTTGATGGCATACATGCACTGATGTATAATCAGCTGGGGAGGAATGAACAGCAGGAGCAAATGATGCCTAAAAAGTGAAGTAAGAACAAGGCACATTGCATGCATGGTGAATGTTTTTAATCGATTTGCTTTGTTTTCTTCACAGAGTAATGAGTGCAGCCACTTCTTCCAGCTAAAGAATGTGTCGTTTTGTGGTTACCATCCTAAAAACAGCAAGTAAGTTTGTCTTTGGTTTGCTTATTTCTGCACACGCCCACTGTGCCTATAGAAAGATCTAAATAAGTCACGATAGGTGGTTCACTTTTTAGTTTTCTCTGTTCACATTTTTTCTTCACGTGCATGAAATGAAGATTTCAAATCAAATCAATATTTTCTTGAAATTAAATTGCCTACTGCAGGGTGTAAATATTGTGCAACCAGGTTGAAGTTTGATCTTTGTTCTCTGCAGGTATTTTGGTTTTATAACGAAGCACCCAGCTGACCAGAGATTTGCCTGCCACGTCTTTGTGTCTGAAAACTCCACCAAACCTCTTGCAGAGTCAGTAGGGTAAGTTCTGTATGTTCTACCTCATTGTATTGCTCAATAAACCTCATGTTTTATCATTTCCTTAAAAATGTCTACAATGACCGGATGCAGGCATCTAGTGGTTAACGATTCTGGTGGAGAAAAATGTTGCAGACACACATTGAGACACTTTGCACTCTGAGTCTGTAAATGACGAATATATGCTGTTCACTGTAGTGCAGACTGATTTAGCTTTTACTACTTCTTTTTTTTTTTAGCTTAAAATGAAAATGCAGAATCATGCATGTAGGCTCATTTCAGCAACATTAAATACTCCCTAAAACTTGAATACTTTCCAGCAAATATAGTATTTGAAACTAGATTAAAAACAAGAACAGAATTCTGAAGACTTTTTTCTTTTTCTGACTTTCAGGAAAGCCTTTCAGTTGTACTACAAGGAGTTTGTGGAGTTCTCGTGCCCTACAGAGGACATTTACCTGGAGTAACCCCATCTTCAACCACAGCCCTGTACAGTACACTGTATCATAACATAATGTTGCATGAATGACTTATATTTCTAAATTTAAAATAAAAACAAACAAACAAAAAGTAACACATCTGACAAACATGCAGGGAAAGAATGAGTATTAGTCCTGTGAATGGAGCCTTCGTGCAGCAGGACGGGCTGAAAATGAGCCAAATGTATTTTTTAGGAAAATATGCAAATCGGTTCCTATATGAGGTGGAGGTCATCAATGCAAAGCACAAACTGTAATCTCCTGCAGCCTTGTTAGCGCTGATTAGCCTGTAGCATCAACTCGACACCACTGGAGACGGACTGGACTGATCTGATCTGCCTTGTCGCACTTATGAGAAGAAAATCAGCAGCTTCATTCTGAGGCGATGTAAAAAAAATAAAAATAATCCTCACACTAAAGAAAAAAATAGGTGAAATTAACAATTTTAACACACATACTTAAAACACAGCTTAAAATCCAGTTGAAGGGATCTGTCTAAATTCTGGTCTGACTTGATGCTTGAAGTGCAGACAGAGCAACAGCGGCTGGAGTTTGCTTCCTGCTCTCGGTGTAAGCTGACCTGCATTCAAATGCCAGGAAACGTGTTGGATTTCAGTTTGAGATGATTAATCAAACAGGGATGTATTATCATCCTAATGGTAAACTAAATAAGGAGGCAAATGCGTCTCTGTTAGTGTAGAGAGAATATATGGAGTCACATCAAAAAATAAAAAGATCAAATCCACCGTCACACTTTCCACCTCGTAAGTTATAATTAGAGTAGATGTGGATGAGTTGTGCTAGAATCAAATGATTTATTCTGTAATTATATAGAAAACTGGTGAAGTGCACTGTGCTTCACTTCTCTGTAAAAAACAAATAATGGTGGATTTTTCATCTCAAACCTTTCAGCAGCTTCTGTTGGCTGTGTAGTGTTTAGCTGAACAGCTGCCACCGTGTGCCCAGTCAAAACCTACGTCCTTAATTTATTTTCACATGTCAGATACACTGTGCTTCTTTATTGTGTGATCCAACTAAGTGTGTATATATTTTTTAAAATAACATCTGGATTAGGCTGCGAAGTGGTTGAAGAAGAGGAATTAGAGAATCTTTTTCACGTGCTCTCCGGTGTCTTCATACTCTCACTCGTAGTGCCTCTTCTACAGAAGTAAACATCATTGCAACAATTTAAGGGTTTGCCAGGGAGTGTGTTGCGTTTACAGGTTTGAAAACCAGAAAAACATGGACACGTGGTTGTTTTATTTTTATTTATTTTTTTTACTGCAGTGACTGTGCTGCACTCTACACAAGCTGTCACGTTCAAAACCATTATTTCCTGTATTTCACAAATCACTAGGTGGAGTACTGTTTTTATAAAGATGGTGCATTAACTGGCCTTAAGCCACAAAGCAGATAATACTGAAAGAATCTGTGTAAATCTATTCCTCATACAGGTGTGTGCTTGTGTAAAAATGTACAAAACCCACATGAAGATTCCAAAAAGTCTTTGAAAATACAATATGGTTATTTTATACGAGTGAGAAAGCTGTGACGTTTTTCAGAATTTTTAGGTTCCAATGAAGATTAGATGAAATTAAATTTGGCTACCAAAACAAACTTCAAAAACAGTTTTTGTAAGTAATTTCTCCCATAATTGGTGTACTTTATATCATTGATCTACTTCCCGTACAAGGTGCATCATGTAATTATCATGCAGCAGTGGAATAAGCAGCACAGCTAAATGCC
The DNA here is from genome assembly GCA_006937965.1 of Callopanchax toddi. NCBI lineage: Eukaryota > Metazoa > Chordata > Actinopteri > Cyprinodontiformes > Nothobranchiidae > Callopanchax > Callopanchax toddi. The sequence continues at coordinate 5,394,211 of SSNR01000007.1, read as the reverse complement.
TCAAATGTGTCAGAATCCCCAGCATTTTTCTCCTGTTGGTTTTCACTCTTGTATTGTGTTACTTGGTGGATTGGCTGATCGTACATTCTCACACAACACACATTGGCCATTGTATTCATTTTACACCATTAGGTGCTTTGACAGCGTGTGAAAGAACCGTACAGTCACCAGATAAGCTGTCAGTCGGGTTCCAGTGTCACCTGTCACTGAACCACAACTGGCAGCTCTTATCAGCAGTTGAATTCGGAACATTTTAAAACGGCACATCTGACATTTTCTCATTCCACAGAACAAACCCTACAAGCTTACCTCCTACTAAAGGTGATTAATCAGGCTTACCGATGGTCTCAAAAACAGCACCCAGTCTTATTAAAGTAGAGAACTGAAAGGCTGAAATAACATTTCCAAGCTCTACTTGAGGAGTTTCACAACACAATGTGGAATCGCTTGAAATATAGATTAATTTTCTGGAAAAAATTTGAAACATTATGGTCTATGGGTGTCAGATCATAAAGAGAAGGGACGTTTTAATCTTGATAGCAGTGAAATACCCAAAATGTTTTTATTTCTAACCAGGTTGTAGGCTCAGCTTAACTAGGGCTAAAAGGAAATCACCCAGGGCAGTGAGCACATGGTGACGGGTGAGCAGATTTTAAAAGTATTTACTGAGTTAATAACTAAAGGAGTGGGGAAAAAACAACAGCCTGTATGGCACAATGTGATATTTTAAAAAAGAAAGAAAACAGGATAAAAATCAATTATGTTTCACTTAAAGGCACACTATGTAACTTTTTCCTATTTTTAAATATTTTCCTTGAGCCAGAATGTGCTAATATGACCCTTTACAGGGTTAATGAAAATCACTCAGCCCCATCTGCTGCTGTCAGAATACTGTGTTTGCAACTTCTGAGTCTTCGGTCCGGTTCCCTGAAGTCTCACAAAGTCATGCATCTTGTGAGGGTTAGGCTAACCCAATGTGGCTAGCTGTTATGCTATGAGTTTTTTTTAGCTCATTATTCCTGCTTTTTTAATCTCTCCCTGCTTGAACACAGCTGATTTCTTTAAATGAGTGATGAACCGCTCCAGTAGAAAGCAGTGAAGGCTGAGGAGACATTTCAACAGGTAGATTTAGGTGTTTCTGAGCAAAGTCTATGCTAACATTTTTACAACAGTGATTTAAAATGGACACTAGGGGGTGCTAAAAACAAGCTAAAACTGCATAGGATGCCTTTAAAGCTCAAAATTGAACAAAACAAAGAAAATTACATTATAAAATAATTAAAACTAAACCTAATGTTTCCAGTGAAAAACAACTCTAACCACAATCTAAACACACTGAGCAGCAATGCTAAAACTCAGAACAACTCAGTTACAAGCCACTGAATAAAAACTACTGAAGAGTTGATTGGAAAAAGATGAAACTTCTTCTAGAAATTCCCTTCTGCAATGAAGCTCTTAATAACAAAACAAGACAACGTGTTCTTTAGAGATAAAAGCATTTAACCACATAAACGTAGCTGGAGGGAACCTAAACACCTGGTTAACATTCCAAGAAAATAAAAGCAGCTTCAATGGAAAGCTGTGAGCCAGAGACAACCCTGATTGCATGCCTGAAGAAATGCTCCATCATTATAAAGGCTGACAATCCAGGAAAGGAGAAACAGAATAAAAGTCAAGCCAAGACTTGCATTAGTGATACGTATCTATCTGTAGCACAAACTCTCTGCATAACAAGTCATCGCTCAGAGGTGGATACCAGCTGGCTGGAACAAGTAAATGTAAAGTGGAAGGCAGACCTTTGGGATGACAAAGCTAATTGCTAAGATAAACAAAATATTCAAATATTGGCCTTTGTTTTAACTTCATATGGTTGTGTGTATTTATAATATTGCCTGGCTTTTCATCATAACATGACCACATGACTGGAAAATATACAAATGGGCAACAAGGAAAAGAAAATCAATCCCAATCTACACCCCTCCACTTCAGTAAAGATACACCACTGGTGGTGAAGCAGCACTCGGCAGACATAGTCACACTGAGAAGAGTAAAACATGTGAGCAACATTATGCTGTTTGCACAAGTCTTCACACTAAAAATGGTCTAGAAGTGAACATTTGACCTAAATGTAGTGTTAAGCGTAGCCTCAAAGTCTTCTAATGATTAATGCTCTGCACATCCAATAAAGTTAAACCACTGTCTGTCACATTACGTTGCTTTCTTATTTGATATTATAATCAGACTGACGTTTAAGTGAAGGCTGCAGGGTGAAAAACAAACACCTGTTTTTAAAAGTGCTGCAGGAGTGTGAGCAGCACACCAAAGAAGTGTTTAAAAACAGAAGCGACAACTCAACAGCCGGTGTCCTCGACAGGCTGATTCTGAAAAGAGTTTGATCTCAGTCAAACAACTTGATCTGTCAAGACCTGATACTTAGATGTTGGAATAAAACATCAGATTTCTACAGGACTAACCAGTAAATTCTGTAGGAATTAGGATTAAACTCACACAAATAACCAGTCAGTATTACAGAGTTCTGTTATTTAAAACACATTTACCACCAACACACATTCTAACAAAGTGACAGCCTATTGAAGGCCATGTGTTTTTGAGAGCAGACGTTCCAGTGAACTGTTACTAATGAAAGCTTCTCTATGAAGAACTGCCACAGTTAGAAACTATTCAACCATCTCATCAGTTCCAGGTTTTGCTCCATAAGTTGATCCCAGTGACAGGAGGTGTACTACAGTGGGGCCTATAATAATAAAGTGTACAGAAATGCCATATATAAATAATAATGTAATATCTGTAATTATAAATATTATATTGTATTGTTTCAATGTGTAGAATGTGGAATTTCTCTTTAATTAAATTTTTTTAGCTGTGAATTATTCTTGAATAAAAAACAATTAATGTAGACGTCACTGCGTCCTGTCGTTCCTGTTCTGATAGATTTACACACGTTCACTCTCAAAATACTGCCAGACTTTAACTTTAATGTTGAAACCTACTTTTAAAACTGGCACCTAATGTCAGTTAAAACAAAAAAAGGCAAAAGATCCCAGTATGATGTCACATTGGACACATTCTAGAGTGGGGGAACAAAACAAAAGTCTAAGAACAATTCCAGAAATACTGGTATGTTTACAGCTAAACGTTAATTTGAACGTCAAAATTTCTATAATTATTTGTGTAAATTTACATTTGACTGTGACGGAGCAACCTCGATCAGCCGTCCGATAGTAGCATCACGCAGCTCCGTCTCACGCAGCGCGTTTTAGCCTGTGAGTATATGGAAAGCCAAAACTGAGGCGGTTTTGGCTTTCCATATAAGCACAGCTGAGAGCGTCACATTCAACACGCGCACACACACACCCATACATACGCACACACATTCAGCCTTTGAGAAAAAACTGCATTTGGGGAAGCCTGAGGAGACAAAAACAGTATGGGATGTACCTGATAACATTGCTGTGTTACAGAAAAATGATGCCTCTTTAACCCCTTTGTTCTCTAAGGTGTCTAAAGAAACACAGGACAACTGGGTGGGAAAAACCAGGTTAATTCTTGAGGGTGAAGTGTTGTATGCGGTTGTGGATAACTGTAAACGTCTTGTCATACCTGTTAGTTGCAGGGCACTCATTATGCATCTGGCACATACAGTTCTCTGGGCGGGGCACCTCGGTCGTCACAAAACATACCTACGTGTTAGCTCACGTTTTTATTGGCCATCCATGTACACTGACATACAGACATATTGCAAAACCTGTGCTCAGTGCCAGAAGACCTGTGCAGTCCGCAAGTCAGATAGAGGCCTGCTGCAACCTCTCCCAATAATCTCTGCTCCATTTCGCAGGATCGCTATGGACATTGTAGGGCCCTTGATAAAGAGCAGTAGTGGGCACCAGTACATCCTGGTGGTGTGTGACTACGCAACCCGTTTCCCTGAGGCTTTTCCTCTGCGCTCGATTACAGCTCCAACTGTATTACGAGCACTGATACAACTGTTCTCTAGAGTGGGGATACCAGAGGAGATCCTTACTGACCAAGGTACTAAATTTACATCAAGGTTGTTGCAACTTCTCTACAGGCACCTTGGAATAAGCGCCATCAAGACTACACCTTACCACCCACAGACTGATGGGCTGGTTGAGAGATTCAACCAAACGCTGAAAAGGATGCTGCAGAAGTTTGTGGACAATACAGGGAAAGACTGGGACCGGTGGCTGCCTTTTCTGCTTTTTGCTTACAGGGAGGTCCCTCAAGCGTCAACAGGCTTCTCTCCCTTCGAGCTGCTGTATGGCTGGGATGTGCAGGGCCCGCTGGACCTGTTGATGAAGGCCTGGGAGGCACCTTCGCCTACTCGATCTGACAGGAGCGTCGTACAGTTCGTCCTGGAGATGAGGGAACGACTGGCCGAATACCGCGAGGAGGCAGAGACCAACCTGCGTGAGGCCCAGAAGAGCCAGAAAAGCTGGTACAACCAACACGCTCGACACCGTGAGCTTTCCCCTGGACAGAAGGTATTGTTGTTACTACCCTCTTCCACTCACAAGCTTCTAGCCAAATGGCAGGGTCCCTACACCATTACCAGAAAGATGGGTCCAGTGACCTATGAGGTCCATCACCCAGAGAAGAAACAACAAAAGCAGGTCTACCATGTTAACCTGTTAAAGGAATGGAAGGACTCTCCAGCTCAGTTACCAGAGCAGGTGATGATGGTGAGGAGGTTGGATAACGATGAAGACGATGAGGATGAATCGGGGCTGGGGCCACCATCTACCACCTCCAGGCCAGTGATGAGTCATCTTGCCCCTGAGCAAGCTGAGGACCTGCATCGAGTCTTTCAAGAGGTTCCATCTCTCTTTGCAGCTGGTCCAGGCCGAACTACCCTCACTGAGCACGTCATTCACCTGAGAGAAGGGAGGCCCTATCGAGTCCCACAGCAGTTGGTGGGACAACTAGGGCGGGAGATCGCAGACATGTTGCAGCTTGGAGTGATTGAGCCATCCACTTCAGAGTGGTGCAGTCCAGTCGTCATTGCATCCAAGAAGGATGGTTCTCTACGGATATGTCTGGACTTTCGAAAGCTGAATGCAGTCTCTGAGTTCGATGCCTACCCCATGCTTCAAATCGACGACCTGCTCGAGAGGATCGGAGCAGCTAAGTACATCACCACTCTGGATCTCTGTAAGGGGTATTGGCAGGTCCCACTCCAGGAGGCAAGTCGGCCTTATACTGCTTTCCAGACGCCTGTGGGACTGTACCAGTTCACCGTGATGCCCTTTGGATTGCACGGCGCACCTGCCACTTTCCAGAGGCTGATGGACAAGGTCCTCAGGAACTGTGAAGACTTCAGTGCAGCTTACCTGGACGACGTGGTGGTCTTCAGTCGAACATGGGAGGAGCACGTCTACCACCTGTCACGGGTTCTGGAGAAGATAAAGAAAGCGGGGCTGACACTTAATTCATCCAAATGTGAGTGTGCCAAACAAGAAGCCCAATACCTGGGTTATCTGTTGGGACAGGGCGAGGTGCGCCCACAACTGGACAAAGTGGAGGCTATCAAGCGGTACCCTAGACCACAAACCAAGAAGGACGTCCGGTCTTTCCTGGGGCTGGCCGGATGGTACCGACGGTTTGTGCCCCAGTTTGCAACTATTGCTGTGCCACTCACTGCTCTGACCACCAAAGAACAGAGGAATCCGGTGAGATGGACAGTGGACTGTGAAACAGCTTTTAAGACCCTCAAAGCCTGTCTGTGTTCTTCTCCTGTCCTCAGAAGTCCTGACTTCAGTAGACGTTTCCTGGTGCAGGTGGATGCGTCAGCTGTTGGCCTGGGAGCGGTTTTGGCTCAGGGTGACCCTGGAGACGAACACCCGGTATTGTACTTGAGCCGAAAACTACAGCCACATGAGACCAGGTATTCCACAGTGGAGAAGGAAGGCCTGGCCATTAAGTGGGCTTTGGAGAGCCTGAGGTACTACCTGCTGGGTCGAGAGTTTGACTTGGAGACTGACCACAGGGCGTTGACCTGGATCAACTCGATGAAGGATCATAACAGTCGGCTCACTCGATGGTATCTCTCCTTACAACCTTTCAGGTTTATTATACGGCACCGGCCGGGTAGAGCTAATGTAGTGGCAGACTACCTCTCCAGGTTGCCGCACATCGTCAACCTCCAAGAGGGGGGGGATAATGTGACGGAGCAACCTCGATCAGCCGTCTGATAGTAGCATCACGCAGCTCCGTCTCACGCAGCGCGTTTTAGCCTGTGAGCACAGCTGAGAGCGTCACATTCAACACGCACACACACACACACCCATACATACGCACACACATTCAGCCACGTCGCACGCCAATCCTTTCAGTGTTTGTTTCCTATTACGGTCGCGCTTTCATCCTACATTTAAAACAGTAACCAAGGGTGCACACTTGGTAAACCAGCGGTAAACTCATACATAAACATGACACACTCGCCACTGTTGCGTTGTATGGAATGCTGGCCGCTTCCCGCGCCGCTCAACAAAAGTGGGTGTGACGTTATCTCATGTCATGTGATTTCACGGTCAGGTGACCGCTTGTCATGATTATTTGGTATTTGTTTATTTTATCATTCAAAGACATGTTTTTGTGTTTATTATTGTAGTGTGGGAAATGTATTTGATTTGAGAATATTATGTTAAAGGGATATCAGAGTTTGTGTGTATAAACGAAAAAAAAGACAAGCAGGAAGTAGACAGGGTGACGCCCATTGGGAGGGGCCAAGGGTATAAAAGGGCACTGATTGCCTGGTATCAGATCAGTTCTACTGGGGTTGCAGAGGAGGTAACATCCATGCTGGAGCTGCACTGTGGGGATCTGTATATGGAGGTGACTACACAAAAAAAAAATAAAAGGTGTTTTTCTGCCTACGCCTCGACTTGCCGACTCTTTTTCAACGCTCGGGAAGGAACCCCGCGACATTGACATTATAAATTATAAAGAGAGAATAAAAATCCTGAACTATAAGTCAGAAATTGACAATGAAGGAATAAGACTTTCCTACTTTGCCAGGTAATACATCCTGCCTTTTCAAGCTTGTGCTCCAGCTGTTCATACTGTTTACAGATAAGTTTAGACAGTTTTCCCAGAAATGTGAAAATCTCAGAAATCATCCAAGTTTGTTGTGTTTTTGTTTGTTATTTGGTTTTTTCCAGCAAATTTCTGACTTTATTCCTGGACATTTTTACTCTCTTTTTTTTCTTGCAAATCAATAAATTGACAATATTAGAGAACGTCTTAGTTTTATTCCAATTAATTCATGCTGTTAATTATAAAGTCACAACTTTTTGACCATAAAGAACATCCACATTTTATATGCAATTATGTGCCATTAATCATTAGAGAGGTTTTTTTTTTTTTAAGTTCACATATCAGGAAATAGTTTGAAATCATTCATTCTTTAAGCCAATCAGTATCAACTGAGATCAACGTCATAATACATCAACAGCTCCTCCCAAGGCATTCTCAGACCAGAGAGGATATACAGTATAATCCTCTCAGTGAGTTTGGGGTCTGCCCTGGGGTCTCCTCTCCAGAAGACCACCAGACTAGAGGGAGGTGACAGGAGGCAGCCTAACCAGATGACTTAACACACCTCAACTGACACCTTTTGATGCAGAGAAGCAAGCTCGTCTCAGATGACAAAACTCCAAAGAGCCAGGACACAAAGGAACCTATTTCAGCTGTTTTTCTCTGGGATCATGTTTTTTCACTCATGATCTAAATCTCATGACCATAGGTGACCATATTTGAACCAGAAAATCAAGAGCACCTTCTTCACCTTTATACCAACGCAAAGCTCTTTACTGCAGAAAAAGGTCAAGATGTTACACTCAGTCCTGCCATCTTGTGTAATGAAGATACTAAGATACTTGAGCCTGTTGATGCACAGAGTCACCAACCCAGAGAGAAAGTTGAGAATCATGGCTGGCCTGGGAACTGCAGTGCTCCACACACCTTCTCATTATTATTTTTTTACACAAATGAAGTCATTGTGCAGAAGCAGTAGGAGAAAACTGACACATAGTTCAGATACGTTGAAGTGGTTTTCTGTGAAAAGTCTTATCTCTTATTGACAGCCTACTGAGTTATTTAAATTTACGGAAATAAACACCAGTTCTGATCAGATCCAGGGGCCAGTTTTAATGGGGAATTTCCTTCCAGAATAATCCTGAGATTGACAGCAGTGTCAAGATTTAGGTCCTTTTGAGCTGCTATAGCATCTAAGAGATTTGTAGCTGGGATTAACTGTTTGCTCCTAAATCCAGCCTGAAGGCATTTCTGTTTTCTTCAAACTGAAAATGTGCCAAGAGCTATCAACAGGTAAGAAGAGCCATTTTAAAATATCTGAAATACCCCTTAACGCTTCAGTGAGAATTAGGAGAGCTGCCAAATGCTGCTCATCAAGTGCTCTGTATTAACAAATGGCCTAAAAAATGCGGAAATGCCTTTAATGCACCATGAAGGTATGTTGACAAAATGCCAAAGAGGAAAAAAAAAAACAAGTTATTGCTGTTGATTTTTTATGTATCAAATACTTTGTTCAAATCACACAGCTGAATGAAAAGCTTCACTAAAAACTGGTAACCATAGTCCACTGATCTTTGTGTGTTAAAAATAAAAAGTCACGTTGGCATGTTGGTCATCAGAACATGTCAAAATGTAATCACGTAAGTAGAACAACCTCCAAACCAGTGCATAAACCTCTAAAATCAATATTATATGCAGAAAGGGGAGTAAAACATGTAAATATAAAGAACACAGTATGCTGTCATTGTCATGTTCCATGCCCCTTTGTGCCCTGTGTTTGGTGTTTTTTGGTTTGTTTCTCCCCTTTTCCTGTGCTCCTCCTCCTGTCTCCCCGCATTAATCCTCCGCAGGTGTGTCACCTCCCTCCCTTTAAGTACTCTCCAGTTCTTTCGCTCCCTGTCAGTTCCTCTTGTTGATTTCTTGTTGCCTGCCTGTTCTCACAGTGTTCTGCCCTATTTGGCTGAAATAAAAGCCTTTAGAGTTCACCTCCTGCCTCTGTTGCTTACTTGAGTCCTACACAAAACAAATCATGTCACTAGTGATGCACCAGTTAGGAAATACACTACCTTAATTAAGTGACAAAGTACACAACTGTTCTTGGCAATTTCAGACATCTTTATCTTCAGTTTTGTGTTGTTTTTTACAGTTTCAAGGCTACATTTCAGGTTAAAATATAACCTGAATGAAATGTTTTTTATGAAAAATGTATTGAAGCATTCGGGTTGTGGTTTAACCTGGAAAACAATATACCTCAGTGTCAAATTAAACTCCTTTACTCAGTTTCTGTTGCCAAGTCTGAAATACTGTGAGTGCATTAAAGTAAAATCTCCTACCAAGCTGATTGGACTACCTGTGAGTGTGTGTTCAGCATGGTGACGTGTTTAAATCAACACATGATGCTATAGAAGCTGCTGTATTTGAAAATTAAACATTTTTTATGCAGATGACACCTGACTCTGGCTTTTCTCTGAGACCATACCCTTCCACCGTCCTCCAGTGAGCTCAGATCTTAAACAGTAAAACAGGTTTCTCTTCATTGGGACAAAATCATTTGTTTTGAAAGTCAACAACTGTTTCCCTGATACCACCATCATCTACCCCTCTGTCCTAGTGTTGTCTGCTTACTTTTATCTATGTAATATAAACAATCGCAACCAATCTTTCACCCCCAGTTCCTCTGCCATACTTGACTCATAAGCTTGACTCTCCATTTTTCAGTTAGAATTCACAAAGCTCCGTGGATGAGAAGCAAATCATCTTCAAGGAACCAAAGAAGTCCAGTTGCTTTCATTTAAACCCTTTTGGATTGAGTACTGCAGCTCTCTACTGTTCAGAATGCTGCCATCATTACTGCTAACCATGTTAGTCCTGTCCTCCAGAAACTTTCAGGACCTGAACTGGTCTACATCTTAGACAAATCCTCATCCACCCACCTCACTGTTGCTCCTCTCAAAACTGTCCTATATATTAGGAATATTGTAAATTACGCTTGAAAACACATTTATTCAAACTCACAGTGATTTCAGTTACTATCTATTTGATGAATGTATTTAACTTTATTTATTTTCTGTTGGTTTGCTATTTTTTTGTTTTGTTTTGTAACGTGACCTTAGGCACACAAAAAATAATTGGAATCAGCCATTCTTGACTCAAAAATTGTTGTTGTCTCCCCCCCTTTTGGTTCATGAATGCACCAAAAAAGTCTTAAATTTTCACTGTCTTTGAACTCACCATTGCTATGGGTTAACATACACTAGAAATAACAGATCATGTGGAAGTTACTGCTTTTGTAATCAGAAATGTCAAGATAATCTAAATAACTTTTATAAAAAATAATATATTAAATATATGAAAATTCAATGAAAATATATTTTTTTAATCCAACATCCATCAAATAAGTAAGTGATATTATGCTGGACCAAAGAATAAGTCTCAAAACGTGTCACTAAAATAAAGCTCCTCTGTTTTTGTATTGTTTTTAATAAATGTACACAAGGGGACATGCAGTTGTTTTCCACTGAGGACAATCCTCCACCTTGGTGCAATGTCCTGGAGTTTGTGTTAATAATATTCATCCTCCAAGTTGGGCTGATAAGGAGGCTCAGTAGGTGGCAGAGGAAGGAGTGGTGGCCTTTCACCGTAATCTGTAACAACAAACAAACGGTTTAGTTCTGCAGACTGGTACGAAACTGAACACACTCGCCCTCTGGTTATTTAGGGGGAAATAACTGACATGGCACATGTTATTCAAAAGTTGCTAATAGCCTCAAAAATACATGTTGATAAAAAAGGTCTCACCATCAAAACGGCTGATGTGCTGTTTGAGGAGATTAGGGTCAAAAAGTAGCGTTAGCTCCTCTGTCTGCCTGTCTGACCTGTTAGAATGAGTCACCAGGTGAAAATAGAGCACAAACCTCATTTTATCATTAAATTCATCTGAGATAGTTGGAAGGCCAAGATCCAAAAAGATTGGATATTTAAAAATGAAAATCAAGGAAATCTTTTTGAAACAGGATTTTTCTTTGTTTTGACTTATTGAACATATCTCTTACTTCCCTGTTAGACAACCACTTGTTATAGCAGCTTGTTTCAAAACAAATATGATACAATCTTATTCACATAGAGAAAATTTGTTAAGATCATATATCATGGAATAATCCTTTGTCATAATATGAATCATATGTTATTCATAATAAATGAATCCTGATCCTTTCACTGATATTTGTCTTTGAAAGCACTGAGAGTCTACAAAAAACTGTGGATGCATCATTTGAATTCCTAATGCAAACATCACTGTTACAATAAGATTAGCCAATTAATTGTAGATTTTTTTTAAAGAATCAATTGTTTAGGATTGTTTCAATGGCTATCTGAAACTTTTCTTCAATTGTTTTCTTTTTTTTTCCTTCTTTTATCCTTTTTATGAGTAATTTTAAAAGAAATTAAAACATAAATTAAGAAAGTGAAACTTGGAACCATCCTGTAAGTTTTTAAACATCTCGGATTCTCCAATACCATAACCCTGCTCTCATCTTAGCAACAGAACATTAGCTTTGTTTTGCTTTAAAAAAAAAAAAACCCTCTTCTTTACATGAAAAACAACAAGAACACATTGAGTATAAAAATATGTTGTTTTGCTTGGGTTCATTACAGATGACCTAAAAGGTCTACCATTAGCAATTACACAACCAGAACATGCTTCACACCAGTCTGATAGCACTGACAAGAAAACAGGTTAAAAAAGGACCAACCTGTACGATGTAGGTGCAGACAGACTCACTTCAGTCAGTAGAAAGATTAAAAGAGAACAAATGATCATGGCCTTCAGGTTTGGCCACATTTTGGGTGAGAGTCCTGAACAAATGTTGGCAACTGATGGCAAGATGTGTTTCCAGAATGAACTTTACTGACCAAAGCAAAATGTGTTTTATGTCATGTCACCATCCATGAAACCAAAGACATAGAAACTATTTAAAAAACGACAGCAACAAAAAACAATAGATGAACTAGAATATGTTCTAATAGTTTGGATTTACTTTTCTTCTTCTACTAAACCAAAATACAAACTGAATGGTGAGCCAAGTTTCTACAGAGGCTGTTCTCGAAAAGATTTTAAAAAGAAAAGCAATGCCAGATAGCTCTGATAATCGTCATCATGATCAATATCCAAGCAGTCACCAGACACCATCTAGGTGGCTAGCAGGGCACATCGGGCAAAATGGATGAAAAGTTCATATTTAATAATTTTCTCTTGGTTTCAAACAATTTGTATTTATTGTTCCTCATACTGTGAAAGCAAATACATTTCTATCTCAATTTCAGTCTTTTTGATCTTATTTAAGGTCTTGTGGTGGTGGTGGGGTCCATTTCATAAAGACCTGTTTATCACATTAATTATCCATATTAATTTTTTTCCATCTATTCTGCACTACATGATGCCCAAACTTTAAGGACTGGACAGAAAATAAGTGAAAATTTAGCCACAGTTGGAAGAAACCTTCAGGAAGTCTGGAGAACTACTTTAAACCCATCTTTAACCATCACCAGTAAATCTGCCTTCTTGAAAATAAAGTCTAAAAAAATAGAGATCGTTCAAAAAATCTTGCACGGTGCTTTATACCACAAAATAAAGATGCATAATTAAAGTGACTAGCGTTACACATTATTTGACAAAATGTTGGAAAAACCCTAGAAAACACACTCAACACCAACCAGTAGAAACTAGCAACAACCCCCATTTAGACTCACTTGCTTTACACACAAACACTAAACTTCTTTCTTCAACCAGACTTGAATACATGACACACCCATCATTCATTATATACATCATGCTTCTGCAGGATTTTGTGTGACATTTGTTTAAAAAAAAACCTTGAAATTAACATTAATAGATAGGTAGAGAGGTTGTTGTGATTCTTTATCAAGTTTGCAGCATATCAGCGTCCTGGGGAACCGTGGTGGCAGCATATTCATGACGTTGGGCCAATGCAAACGAATGTGTTAAGAAAATCCATTTTGATATTACCGTATATAAGGATATATCATACATATATACCAGTATGTATGTATGTATATGACAGAGCTAAGATACTTTCAGATCCAGACTAAAAAACATAACTAACCAGCCAGACATTGTGGTGATCAGCAAACTTCAGGGCAAGACAGTAATGGTATCTGTGCAATCCCAAGTCACCGTGACATCAGAACATGAGAAGCTTGAGCAATACCAAGAACTGAAGGAGGAACTGGAGAAGTTGTGAAAAGTCGAGGCCTCAGTAGTGTCAATTGTCATCTGAGCCCCCAGGACGCCGTGGCCCTCATACTTGGAGAGTGGCTCCAGTAACAACCTCAGAGATCTCTGTCCAGATGAGAGTGAAATAGATTTTAATGCTATAGTGTCACATATTAGCTGTGATAATGCAGGGAGACTATAAGAGGTCAAGCAAGGCCTTTCCACCCAGAGTTGAACCCTTTATACAACTAGATGTTTCCATCAGAAAAGTGCAAAGTCGTGATTCTAGAAAAGGTTTTCCACAAAGGATCCCAGGACCAGAGGAGGAAAGACTGACAATTTAAGGCAGAGTTATGAAACTCATCCTGTTTTTCCACATTGACTTGGTGTGTGTGTGTGTGTGTGTGTGTGTGTGTGTGTGTGTGTGTGTGTGTGTGTGTGTGTGTGTGTGTGTGTGTGTGTGTGCACGAAGCAGTGCTCGTGCATCAGAGTTATAAAAAAGCCTGACGCTCTAAGTCGGGGGCTCTCTATGAAAAATGCTGTCTTACTGTATGCTGCGCTTGTAAATAAACTGTAAATAGCTGCTTATAAGAACCTAGTTCTGCTGACTCTTGTATTGAACCCGGCATATATGATTTTGAAACAACAAGAGCAGTTCTGGAAAACGACTGCATCGTTTAACAGGAGCTGAAAAAGACTTTCTGCAGCAGTTCACTGTTTTCATCAACAGTAAATAAATAATACATATTTTTGACATCTGAACAATGTCATGGCATTTGTACATAAACCCAGTCTAAAGAAAAAGAACACATTCTGATATTTAGTTATTTTCTTTTTGTCAGACAGAATGTTAATGATCTTTATGAACAGAATTTTATAGTAAAATAAGTACATTTTATTTGTATAGCACCTTTCACAGAAAAAAATCAGTGTTTCACAAAAACATCACATTTAAAACATGATTAAAAGACAACCGAAAGCATCAAGAATACTATTTAAGAAACAAATACAAAAAAACTTCATTTAAAATATCATTAAAAACACATAATGATCAAAACACAAAGAAAGAACATAAAAGATTTATGTAAAAGCAGGTTTTCATAATCGGGTCTTCAGCTGTTTTCTAACAGTGTCCAGACTGTTGATGCAGCATAAAACTAAAGGAATCAGGTTGGAGCGTATGGCTTTAACAGTTCAGTGACATAAACAGGAGCTTGACCATGTAGGGCCCTGAGTCAGGATTTTAAAGGTGCAGCCGTGGTGTGAAGGGTGTCGAGTTTGGTGGCAGGAGGATCTCGTCTCTGCTCTTTGCGGATGATGTAGGCCTCGTAGTTTCATCGAACTATGACCTTTTTGGAGCTAGGTTTCCATCCACCTTTCAAGAGGCTGGAATCAGGATCAAAACCTTCAAATCCAAAACCATGGATCTCCACCAGAAAGTAGTGGCTTGTCAAGTCTGGGTTGAGGGAGAGGTCCGACCTTAAGTGGAGGAGTCGAGTGAGGGAAGGAGGGATCAGAGCAGCATCTGCATGATCCAGTCTGTTGTGATGAAGAAGAAGCTGAGCCAGAAAGCGAAGCTCTCGACTTCATGGTTGATCTTGGTAATCACCAAAAGAATGAGATCATGAAGCAGTCAAAAAGAGCTTTCTATGCAGCATGGTCACCGGGCTCTGTCTTCATGTAAGGTGAGGAGATCAGACATCCAGGAGGGACTCCACATCAAGAGGTGCCTGCTGACATGGTTTCAGGATGCCCACTGGATGGGTGTTTCAAGTATGAACTGATTGCAGGAGGCCCCAGGACTGACCCAGAAAACACTGAGGGATTCTACCTTTATGAATGTCTTAGGAACCCACTGGAGGAGCTGGTGAAGTTGTTTGGAGAGAAGACAGTCCGATCTTCAATAACAGGGATTATCCATAAATGGAAGATGGCAAAGTGACACCTCACTTTGCCATCTTCCATTTATGGATAATCAGGTGGTTAGACAGTGAATATAAAATGCACGCTTTTGCCTATTTCACATGAAGAAAGAGTCAAACAGAAGTAAGTAGCATATAATTTGCAGTTGAATACTGTATTGTTCTAAATATAAGACTATGACTTTCAAGTATAACAAGTTGGATGACTTAGAACTGAAGTGACTGAATGACTGGATCATGCTGTCAAGCTAGCCGACACTCACTCGTGGTCTGAATTTAGCTGCACATGTACAGAAAGGAATACTGTAAAAACCGGCCAGAGGGACTGGATGCAGCAGCAGCAGTGAACGCCCTGAACAGAGCAGCTCAAATGTTGGGCAAGTGTACCAACCGAGCAGAAGCTCTAACGCAAACTTTAAGCTCATGGTGAAAAATGAAGTACAGTCAGCAAACAACTCTAAAGAAATAGAATGCGTCAGAGTTGTGTAATGTTCAGGAGGAGCACACAACTAAAGTCAGCAGTCGCAGAAAATTGCTCTTTATTTCAGACCGATTATTTTTAGGGTGTGTCATTAAAGTGTTTCATTTTAACTGTGGTATCACATTAAGCTCTGTGTATTTTTCTTATTAACTTTTTAAAAATAAGATATTAGATGTATTTGTCAAAAAGTATTTTTCCAAAAGACACATTTTGATAAAACGGGGCATTTGTTTTATAATCAATCATCTCAGACCAGTATAAATGTCTTTGTGTCTGTTTAAAGTCTGAGAACTTTCCAGATGTTAACTATCTCAACTAATTAAAGCAGGTCAGTCAGAGCAATATTTGCTGTGCCAGTAGCAATAAGATAAGATGGGTTGATCCAGCTCTGGAATACATATAATTAGACCACAACCCCATGATGGCTACACCTGAATTAATGGGAAAAAAAATGGTGCGTGGGTTTCTTGTTTCCCTGGAGGGGTTTGAGGCAGGTGAACATCTTGAAGGGGACTCAGCTAAAAAATGCTGCCAGACAAGTCTGATGCACTTTTGTTTATTTAGGGCGTGAAGGGGATTTGAAAGGGTTTGCTCAACAAGCTGCTCTGTGCTCTTTGAAATTCCCCCCTCCCCCCCCCAAAAAAAGAGAAAAGAATAACAAGAGTGACTGAAAACACGCGCTTTGTGTCTCATACAAGCAGAAGAGCCTGTGTGTGAGCACGTGATTCTAACGGAGGGGGGCGTCTCCCTTTCGGTCCCCGTTCAGGTGGGAATGGGAGGGGGAGGGGGACGTGTTTCTGTTGAATTGGCTCAGCCTTCTGAGCTCCTAACAGCCGTTTACCTGAAGCCTGCTGCTCACTAGTCTGCTCCCAGGTGGGACTCCGTGTGGACTGTTTTGTAATGTGAGCTGATCCATGTGGATATTCCAGGTGAGTCGTTTTGCTTCTTCAAATAAAATGAGCTCAATTTTACTGAAGAGAAAAAGAAACTCTTTTTCGATTAGGTTTTTTTTTTCCTAGTATTTCTTACATTGGAAAAAAAAAAAAACCATCGGAGGAGTTCAATCAGCTCAGCTGTATGAATCGTTTTTAATTTGGATTCTTTTGTTTGTGTTGAGATGGAGGTTTAAGTAGCTGACTCCCCGAACTGTTCGATACTTATAATATATGGAAGCTTATTTATTTAAACTAGACTTCATTTTGTGCGTTTAAAAACCGGCGGGTTTTTTTTTTTTTTTTTTTTTTTGCCTAATTGTCCGCCTTTTATATTTAGATGGGTGCCGTTTAAATTGGTGCTGTTTATTTCTTTTTGTCAGAAGTTTTATTGCATGGTATTTATTGTCTATTTAAATTCCAGTTGATCACGTTTACATACCTCTATTGCAGAATGAAGGTGTTGTCATCAAAATAAGAACAGGTTTTTAGTAATTGCTGTCGGGTGCTTAAACTTTGACAAAGCAGAGACTATTTTCCTTTAGAGGATTAACTCTCCTAATAATTATCACACAAAATGTTCTAAGTGGAAAAATCTGTCTGTTGCCTTCTTTATAGATATTTTTGATAGCTTTGAAAATATAACTTTTTTTAACTGAGCTTGAGAAAACATGTTTTCTGTTGTATTTTAGGTTGATGGGATCTCTATCCTGCTTTTGCTTTTTAGCTAAATCTAAATAGTCTCTAATATCAATGTAAGTAGTTTTTTTTAAAAGCTAACAGATCTGTAAGTTACAGAAAATAGTTTTTAATTTAATTTATTTAATATTTCCTTTTTCAAAAAAATTTTATTATTGAAAATGTTTATATTTAAAAAGTTATCTTATATCTGCTTGAAACAAAGATTCAATTTTTATGTTTGGTGGAAAATGAAAAACACCAAAGTTTGCAAATGACCTTGGGCCTCTCCTTATTTGTGTGTGTGTGTGTGTGTGTGTGTGTGTGTGTGTGTGTGTCACTGTGGGGAGAAGCTGATACCTGGAAACAGGCTGAAACACGTGTCTTTGTAAGGTTGCATTCTTGAAGCTGACAGAACAGGTGGTTTTGGCTGTGTGAGTTGTGTAATTCTTATCCCCTTTTTTCTTTTTTTTTCCTTCCATTTTTTTTATTTTTGTTATTATAGGTGCCGTTCTACTCATCTTGAATTGTGTATCTTCAGCTAAACAGCTTGTTTTTTTGGAAACTGAAGTCATTCTCAAAAAGCCATGAGGTAAAGTGTCTCCTTCGTAGGTTTTCAAACTGTCTCTGAAATTTACAAATGAAAGAATGAATGGAGTCACTCAGTTGCACAAAGCAGACAAGAATAATATGTTCTCTATGAAATTTATAATTGTATGTTATTTAAAGCCAAGAAGAAACTAAAAACATTTTAACTATGCAGAAATTAAGAACCTCCCAACACTCGAGTCATTAGTCTGTAACGATCCTATAATGTAAATCTAACCAGATGTTTTCATTTTACTTATAAATACAACACACATATATGAGTGTGACTTGTAACTGCTGTGCAACATTGAACGTGGAAAAGGAACGACAAAAGAAGTGTTTTTGTCCCTTGCAGCATCACAGTTGCAGGCTTCTGGGTGAAGTGTGTTACCCCCATCTGGGTTTTCCGGTTTCTCTCACAGAACAAAAACACGTTGGATAAACTGCTAAACTTGCACATGCAAATATGCACAGAAATAATCAGGTACATCACAGAAATAAGGACAAAGGAAATAATGCACAGAAGTTTTCTGATGCTGAGTGCAAAGACTCACTGTAATGGGAGTCATTCATTTTAACTGTTGGAGTCGTGTTCAGAGTATTTCGTGATGGGTTTTTTTTTTTGTGCTTGGTTTTTGATTGTTTTGTGAGATCAGGTACGATCTCATTTCTGCAAACAGCTGTGGTTGTGTCAGCAGCGTCTGGCACGTATCAGTCAGTCATTGTGGTTTACAGAAATGAAACTAGTACCTGGTGAATACAATTATTTTTTTCTTCAGTCACAGGCAAGAAGATGAAAACCCACTTGTTGAAATGGAATTAAAAGTTGCTTTTTGATTTTTAGCACAATATCTAATATAATTCTGTATTTAAGATCATCTGAGCTGAATTCATACCTTAACTGTTCATGACCAGAAAAAGGCTGGAAACCATGGCTTGTCCTTAACAACCAGTCTGAAAAAATACCTGCAGTTTTAAAGACTATAACTAAATCAATGCAGTCATTTTAAATAACATTTCCTATGAGTTTTGTGTGCTGCAGATAATTCAAGCTAAGTTGCTAGATCTTTAAAGTTAGACATGACGACAATGGTAGGTCCTAATGTGGATGATGTGCAGTAAATGCACAGTGACAGGAAACGCTAAAGGAAGTTCATCAAACAGTGATGCATTCTTTTGTTTGAACAATGCTTTAATGCACCAGTCTCTTATGAAAGAACATGCCCCAAGGTAATTAAAGGACTGATTGTCATCACATACAGACAAGACTTATGTAACAGGTGCTGTGATGATATGATCATTTTGATACTTTAAACAAACACAAAAATACTCGGATCCTTTTTTTAATGTATCCAGATTGACTTGTTTTTTTTAACAGGTATTTGAGATCAGCAAAGACGTTATAGTTATTTCCGTTCCAAAGTTACGTTAGACCCACAAACCACCAGCCTTCCTCTCACAGGAACGTAGCAGTTGGGGGAAGAAATGAGTAACAGAGAGCAAAAACAAAGCAAAAGAGAACAATTTTCACAATAAATTGTGAAAATTCTTTAGTATTTAACATGTCTCCTACCAACATGCTCTTTGTCCCACATGTTGGTTTGAATTGGTCAGGCTAGTGATGCACTGCAAAAAGAAAACGGGGGCCTTACTTTAAAAAAGTTCCTTCAATTTGTTATGAGTAATTAAAGTTGTTGTTTGTTTGTTTTTTTTCAAGTTACTTTATTAAGTTTGTTTACAATAAACTTAATAAATTAACTTGGACAAACCTTATTCAATTACTTGTAACAAAGTGAGGCTATTTCTTTTAAGTTTTCATTTTACAGTGTAGGAGGAAAGTGTCCAAACATTATTTTTAAAAGGACTCTTTGCTAAGTTGTTCTGTAGCTGCAACACTTAGCATCTTATGTTTAGGAGCATTTTCAAACTCCTTTAATTAAAAGAGCCGAGGGGAGGAGTTTAGTAAAAACAACAGCAATCAAAAAGATTCCTTTGAAGATGTTCAGGTTCTGAAACTAAATGAAGAGTCAACCGATTTCCAAAGAACGGCTCTGAACATCTTAAAGCCTGAAGTATTGCTCAAGGTGTTTTCAAAGATTTCAACATAACACATGCTTAAAGCAAAGAAAAATAACCTGATCACAAGGATGATCCATGACAGTGGCACAATAACTTTCTTATAATAAACTATATAAAGATGTTATCATGTGAGGACTTTTCTGTTCTTCTGGTATGTTATAAGGAGGACATGAACCTTTTTCTGATAGCATGACGACAACACCTGGACTTTTCCGGTGTCTCTGGAATGCTTTGTTCATAAAACAACAGAGATGAAACCCAACCTTTCTGCGTCAGCCATGAAGCTTCAGCCTTTTATAGGAAAAGTGAAGTGAGGACAAGCGTAGCAATGGATACAAGTTGAAAATCTAAGAAAATAGAAAATAAAAAACAGGTCAGATTTAGAATATTCTAGTTACGGGTAAAAAAATACATACATTAATAACGTTAACAACTAAAAGTGTCCATCTACACAGTAAAGCATGTTTGAGCAATACAGTTGATAAAACTGAGGAAGAACAGGAAAACATGGTGTACATTTGCCCCTCTTTGGCACCATTTCTCCACACCATGACTTTATTCTGTACTCCATTAGACATCCTTAAAGGTTTGTGATGTTCTCTTGTACAGATCTGATGGAGCCCTAAAATCAAAATGTGTTTTTATTTTATAATAAACTCAAGTTAATGATGTTTTTCTTCCTTCTGTCTTTTTCTAGTTTGCGCAGTAAAGGAAAAAAAATTGCTGGAATGCTGAGTTGTGTCATGCTCATTTTAGGTTTCCTGTCTTTGTATGCAAGGTGTGTACCCAAAGCTTCTTTTAATTTTAGGGTTGTTGACTTAATAAACACCTGTATTTCCAAGAAGCTTTAATTCCAGTTTCATGACCATCTGTTATTTTTATTATTAGGAATTTAAATGGGAACTTTGTGATGACTCTGCCAGAGCCTAGTGAACGAACATCACTGTCGATTTTGAATTTGGATGACACGCTTCAATATGGGTAAGAGATCCTCAGCGAAAAAGTTTTTTTTTTAAACAAAATTATTTCAAACAATTTTGTAAATTTAACATTTTCATGTGTCTATATCTTAGTTTTTAAATGCCTGTGTTTTTCCGTCTTGCGTGTTCGAATGCAGATGAGACAGATACCAGTCAGACAAGTCACCTGTTCAAATCCTCGTCAGAATTTCCGTAAAGACGGACAGAGCTCCCACCACAGCCTAAATACTTGTAAAAAAAAAAAGTACAAAATTCCAGTAGTGATTTAAAAAAAAAAAATTTTTTTATGAATCTGCACCACGATTCAGTTTGATTTGATTCCATCCAAGTTGAATTCAATTAAAAATACTTTAATAATCCCAGAGACAGATTAGATGTAGTAACTCATAAAAACACATATCGTAATTAACACGTAGTTTCAGTCTCTGGATAGACCCAGGAACCGCAGACGTCTGAATATTTCTGCAGAGGACTCTGACTTGTACTGAAAGTCTGAGGTGTACAGAGTGAAAAGGAATGGTGCGACAGTACAGTCCCCTGTGGTGCTCCTCTGCTGCAGACAACGCACAACCCTTCAGTCACACCAACTGAGGCAGTGTGATGAAAGGTTATATTCTTTAGTTTCATAGTTTTAAAAATTATTACCTATTCATATTATAGATTATTTTATTATGTGTTTTTAGCCTTGGTCTTATTTCTAATAATACACTAATGGTAACCTCTTTTCACCTGTGAACAGAACACCATGTCAAAACCCATGGGATCTTTACAACTGGAAGAGACATTTTTACCATCTTTATACCAAAATACAATTGTAAAGAGCCACAAAATCAACTTAATCCCCCAAATTTGGAGTTTCTGTTCTCGTTTGATTTTTTTTTTTTTTCCTTTTGATTTTTAAAAGTTTTATTGCAGGTTATGTCAGCATTGTCAGTCTTTCAATTCCTCAGATTTTTGCAAAAAAAAAAAACAAAAAAAAACCCAGTGAAATAAGTTTCCAGTTTGAGGTGAATAAAGTAGTAGATTGCACCTCAAGAAATTGAAAGCTTTTGGTTTATTTCAGTTTTTCTCTTCATTATAAGAATAGTTAGCTGTATGGTATTACTATCTAGGGTTGGGCATCGTTTGAATTTTAACGATTCCGGTTCCGATTCCGATTCCTCGTTTCGATTCCGGTCCCTATCGATTCTCGATTCCGATTCTTTCAAGACGCAGGGTCCAAAAATTGTACATGTTTTAATGAGCTATCTAACCAGAGCTCTTACTTGATTAACTAATCTGAACTTCCATGAATTTTAATTCTAATGAACAATAACATCACCTTAATTTAGACAAAAACATGTTTTTACTTTTTCAAAAAAACAAAAAGACTTGTAGCATAATCAGATTGTTTCAGACCACAACTTCTAAACCTCCTACTCTCAACCCAAGGTTTAAAACCAAAGGAGGCTCTTTAATGGGAGACAATGAGTCTTCAAAATAACTGGAACATTCAGCTGTTTTCAATTCAAACTGAACATGATCATGTCCAGGATGACAGAGAATCTACTCCAACATGCTGCAGCTTTCTGTCATCTGAAACTTCAGTCTAGCTGCTGTCAGTAACAATAAAACCGATTTAAAACATTAAAACTCTAAGCAGATTAAATAGTTCACAAAAAGCAAAACAATAGTATTAATCTCACAACAATGTGTGTTGTAAGATTATTATTATTATTATTATTACTAATATTAGGTTCATTTATTTATCAGCCATATCAGGTCCTAGAGGGCTGAACCCAGCTTCTCATCTAGAGGACTTTCATTATTTTACAGTTTATTTGTTCAGCGTTCTGATGGTCAGCAGGCTCATATTGAGTGAGTGTAGCTGGTCTGACTGTTGCTCCATGTGTGTTGATTTCTGCAGTGAGACATGAAAACTCACCTCCAGGTAGCGCTAGACTTTTTGGTTTTCCGTCATTTTGACTGACAGGGTTAAAAAAGTCCGGTCATAATCTATTTTTATCCGTCACTTATTAATTTTAAAAATTATAATAATTACATTTTCAGTAGCATTATTACTCTAACACCAGGTCCATTTAGCACATAAACCCATAGGATTAGACTCTAAATTAGTCGATCAGTCAGTCATCAGATAGACATTTCTAAAAACTCCGTTTGGAGTTCAGCGCAGCGCAGCAGCAGGTGAGGTGGTCCTCTGCGCGCTCCGCGGGACTCTGATTACTATATAATATTAACTTTCATTATGAGATCATAAGAGAGAGAGAGGGATGAGGGGTTCACATATTTTTCATTGAGATACTCAGGGGAAAACCTGGCGCTGATGTTTAATGCGGACCTCCTCGCGTTTGGAGTCCAGTTCTATGTGCGCTCAGCTCGCGGAGCAGATTTTGCGTGTCAACAAGCCTCCACAGCCTATGAACGCTACTCTGAGGGCGCATTACAACAGGAAGTGTAATTAATCCATATCTGATCGCGCACTGAGCACCGGATTGCAAAGGGGCGTTTGAGCGGATCAGGTCTGACACCTGATGGAGGACCAGTGGTCTTCCGCTGCAGAGCGCAGGACGTCTGGATCACAGGTCTGCGCTCAGCAGAACCTCAGTCTGGGCTGCAGGTATTGGTGGAGATGCTGCACTATTTATGCATCCTTGGTTCGAATTATTAGTGGGGACAATTCAGTGATTTCCTATGGACGGGCAGGCGCGCGCGCAAACCTGTCAGAATGACCGGCTCCCTTGAGATCTTTCCGTCAAAGTAAAAAAAAAAAAAACGGTTAAATACCGGAAATTTCCGGTTAACGCGACCCACACCTTTAAATCCACCGTGTTGATGTATTTTAACGAGCTTCCTCCGGTATTTCCACGGTAGTTTTTGTTGCAGGATGCAAAGTTTAGATCACTCTGACGGAGTAAAGGTTCGGTTGATGTGTTTTACTTTCAATTTCGGCGCTGAGCTCCGATACAACAACGAGGGGAGGAGAGACGCTACGCTGCACAGAGAGTCTGCAGGCTGCATTCAGGTGAACAGCTGTGAAATACGTTGTTCAGTCTTGACAGATGACGTTTTTTTCATGGACATTACCCGATTCTGATCAGCAGCTGAAGCCACGCTGTAGAACGCCGCTGCAGACCGCACATTTTACAATGAATGCGCGGTGACGTAGGCGGATTCTTCTTCTGGTCTGCGGCCTGGGAATCGAAACGAGAATCGAAAATTTAAAATTTAAATGAGTTCGGGAGAACCGGACAGCTAGTCCCGGTTCCTATCGATGCTCGATTCTCGATGCCCAACCCTATTACTATCTCATATTTTGATGTCTTGAAATTACTCTTTTATAGATGTTTTTGTTCTAATGTGTAAAAATGTTAGTTTTCTGGTTAGTGTATAGTGAAATCACTTTGTATGTTAGAAAGGTAAACAAACTAAGTGGTGAGGAAGATATCAAACTATAAAAGTAACAGTGGTCGCTGCATCTTTGGTTCAAATTTCAGCCATTTTGAGCTAATTCTGACAATGAAAGGATCAGAAGTGACTTATATTATTATAGGAATTCTGCTGCAAAAACCCAAGGTATATTATTGCAAAGAAATTGGATTGTCAAACAGTTGAAACATTTTCCTGTTGTGAATTTAAATATAAGTAACACCCAAAGCAACAAGGAGCCACTTTAGAAGGACCAAAGAGCCACAAGTGGCTCCAGAGCCACAGGAAGCAGAACGCTGCAGGCTGGCAGCGTGTTGAACAACCACAATCAACACCCATAACACAGGAAAAACTCAACTATAATGTAAAAATTACCTGTAAATACAGGTTTCTAATTCTCCATCTAGTAACTTATTGTTCTGAAAAAATGCGCATGCATGATTTAAAATATTTACAAGAGCAAAAGTGAGACTGGAGTCAAATTCCTTGTGTGCTATATACTTAGCAAAATAACAATAATAAATAATAAAACTTTTTTGGGCTTATTTAAATCTTATAGAGGCAACACGTTAATGGAGTACAATAAATTCAAAAGGCTTGATGCACAGCATGGAGTTCATTTAGAGTTTTTACTAAATATAGACAAACATGCAAACAGAACTAATCTCTAAGCGTCACCCCCATAGCTTCAAACAAGTGCAGCTGGACTAATTTTAATATTGAAATGAAGAGCGCTCTGTTATCTGACTAGAATTTAAAGCCTGGATCTTTGCACATTTCTAAACCTCAGATGGGAAGAAAAACATTTTCAAATATAAAAGTCCTTTTGTTTGGACGTACTGTTATCTGTCTAATGTGGAGATATCTGAAACGACCATGGGTGTTGGTTATTTAGGATGAACGGTTATTGTCTAGTTTGGAGTTTCATATCTTTTACATGTTTAAGAAATGAAGAGGCAAGGATATGATTTCCTTTATTCATATTTTTAATTATATAAACAAATTATTCCATACCATTAGCAGCATAAGCAGTTCCCTATATTTGTTGGTCTATAGAGGCTCAATTTATACTTTTTAAAAAAGGAGTTTGTGACAGAAAAATAACAAGTGGAAAAAAAAAGAAAAATAACAGGTGTTCGTATTACTGCATATGGTTTGTTTTAGAAAAGCTTGACCTACAGACAAAGTGTTCCAACAAGTTAAAACGTCTTTGTCCAGTGACAATAAGGCAGTGTCTGGTTTCTGTTGCTTATTGTGAACGATATTTGATGCTGCTTGACATTTGAGTGTGCTTGCCTACACAAACGAAACTAAATCTGTTTTGTTTGCTTACTGTTATTAAAATAGCAATGTTCTTTACAATTGTGATACCATTTTTTTTTTTGCACTGTCTTCAAAACATTCAGTAAAGCTTAAAAAGAAACAAAATCAGGGCAATTGTTAATGTGATGAACACAATTCCTCATTCACTTCACTTTAAAACTCTATTCAATTTTAAATGGAGCCTTGCCTACTGAAGAGAAACCAAATCTTTAAGTTTGACCTTTAACTACAAGCAAACTTACGGTTGCTTTGTGTTGTTACTGAGTAGCACGAGTATTGCATGACTGGCCGTAAGCTGAATATAAAAATGAATGTTTCTGCAGCACTAACTTCTCTTCCATCAGCCACACTGTGTAAAACAGGCTTCTTGTTGAGAAACATTTTCACTGAGAAAAAAGAGCCACGCAATGGTTTTCACATACGTAGAATAAAAATGTATTTCGGTCAGTGTTGTTTTTGGCAACAACTTTGGTTTCAGTCTTAGTCTTTTAGACTAAAATGCTGTTTAGTTTTAGTCACATTTCAGTATGTGATAGTTTTAGTAGAAGAAAACTCAAAAAGGTTTTAGTCTAGTTTTGGTTTAAAACGTATTAATCTTTCAGCAAAGTAATTTGGGTCAATAAGTTAGTTACATAAATTAGAATCGCTCACATCAATCAGTTCAAAAGTACCATAGGCCGTTTTGCCATTAAACAGGAAAAGAAACAAAAACATCCAAAATGGACAAAACTACAGTATCCAAAGTAAGTGGGAGGAGGCAGGCACATGATTGGTCTGCAGGGGGTGGGTGTGTATTGTAGTTCGCCAGGACGAGGTGGATTTGATTAAATATTGACAGCTTTGGGGACACATTGGCTCGAAGGCCAGAAATAGGCAAACTATTGAGTACCTATGCAGGTTTTTGTCTCATCGCACCAACTAAAACTCATTAACTCACTAAAACTCAAAGAGCTGCATTTAGCTCATCTCATCTCGTTATCATCTTGAGAAAAGATGCTGTTAGTTTGTTAGTCTTAGTTGACAAAAACAACACATTTCAGAGCAATCTAAATTTACTGAACTGTTTTCCTATTGTCTAATTTCTATTTTGCCTCATGTATTTTAAGAAGTATTTACAGTATATACAAATCCAGACATGGTTGCTGGTACCCTTTCTCAATAAATACAAAAGAACCCACACAACTACATCTGAGATCACTTGAAACTCACTAAAAGTTAATGCCATGTCATTTTTTTTAAATTCCAAATCAGACTTTTTATTATGGAGACATAAAATAAAACAAATTATGGACACATGAGATAGTTGCCTTTAAAAAAAATAAATAAATAATATATATATATATATATATATATATATATTGTACCTTGTGCAGAATACTATGCCAACAAGTGATTTCTGTACTTCACAGTGAGACACCTTCATTTGACAGCAGGTGGTTTGAGCCATTCTTCCTGAGCAAACTGCTCCAGCTGTCTTCAATTTGAAGGATGACATCTCCTCCATTTTATTTGAAAATATTTCTACAAATCTTCCACATAGGACGTGGGATTATTGAGGAACAGTCCACATATTGTTGTTGTTTTCTCAGCCATACTTTGCCATTCATTTCCTGCTTGTGGTGGTCTGAGGTGGTCTGTTTGGTCGCTTTGCTTCTGTGGCAACAATGTAGCTTACTGCCTTCAGCGTGTGGATTTACTTGAGTGCTTATGGGGTCATTACCGTATTGGAGGACCTGTGACTTGCGCCTGAGGCCGAGCTTTCTGAGACTGCGCAGCATGCTTTGCTCCAGGATGCCCTGGTAGTCTTCAGTCTTCACTAGAACCTGCACAGATTCAAGGTCAATGTGGGAGAACAGGTGTGGAGGCTGAATTTGTTTCAAGACAGGAGCAGATTTCACATGTCTATTATGTGGAAAGCAGTTTCATCAACATTTCTTAAAATAATCATTTTTTTGTTCTGAAATAATTCTAAAAGAGACCCATAAGCACATCCTCTCTCAGACATGGGCTTTATAAAGCCTAGGAAGAATTACAGCTGCAGCACTTCAACAGTCAGGCATTGATGTTACAAAGAAAAAAATGATTTCATGACATTTTGATATAAACACAGTACTCAAACATGCACAATTAATAGACCTCAAACATTTGCAGTCTGACCTCAGTATAAACATTTAGCTGACTTGAGTGCAAATGAATAAAATCATCAGTTCATCAGAAGAAATCCTCAGACATTTTATTAAAGTGCTTTTTAAATTGATTTAAGAATTTGAGAGCTCATGTTTTGTTCTTGTATTTCAGAATCAGACCAGCAGTTCAGACACGCACCGCTTGGAATGCTCCGATTATATGGGAGTTAATGTTCGATGACAAAGTTTATGACCGAGTGCACCGGGAGGCAAACACGAGCGTGGCCCTCACTGTGTTTGCTGTTGGAAGGTTTGTGTCTTTGTAAACAGTTGTTTAAAGTTATGATGTGGAACCTAGAGTCTTGACAAATCATCAGGTTTTTTTTTTTTCATGTCTCCTCTGATGAGAAGTGAAACATCAAAAGACAAGAACTCCAGCAGCCAGAAAATAAATCAAACATTAAGGAAGCACGCAGTCATTAAATCACTGAAGAGTAATCAAAGCACACAGATGGATATGAGGAGCAGAATGTGTGACCTTAATTAAACTATAGTAATAATAATGTGTCCATGAGCCAGTTTTTTTCTGCTACAGTTCCTTCTAATCTAGTTCATAAAAAGTACAATTGACTTCTGATATCAGAATATTTACTGAAGCCATCTGAAGTTTGATCCACCTTGAAATCCATTCTCTTGTTTAAAAAAAAAAATTGGATTGTATTTTATAATCACTAAAGATAATTATATCTATGGATGTTTTGTGATGTTATTCTCTTTTTCCTTTATTTTTCTTTAAGCTCCAACAGTACATTAATGTGGCATTGGAGCAGCAGACAAAAAACCACAATAAGTAGATATATTCTGCATTCACACTGGCTTTGATTAAGCTGAAGATGTGGCTCAAACACAACAGTAAATCATATTTAAATAAATGGAAGCTCTTAATAATTGTAATGTAACTTCTGTTCTTGCATGTTGCTAAAGCTAATGTAAACATCTTTCTAGTGTTAGCAAACACTTCTTGACAAAGCCCTGCTTCTCGCTGCATCTAATGTCAAGTTTGTCTGCAATAAAAACATGTTTAATATCGCTGGTCCGTGCTGCACAGCTTCATCAAAGTCTTAACATAACATGTTCTACCTTTATGCCAATTTAGGGTGTAGAAATGCAACATCGCCCCCTGGAATCACCATGATGGTGGCAGAATTTGGGTTAACATCCTTTGGGAAAGTGATGCTAAGTTAATGTCCCCCGAGTTCACTAGGGCTGCAGCGGTCAGTTGCTGTTTAACTGTTGCAGCATTTGACATATTTCTGATAGTCTGTTGAAGCGAAGAGGGTTTTTTCGTATGTGTGAGGTAATTTTGAATGTTCCTAGTAGTCCCTCATAGATGGATCACACATTTCATAGAGACAATCATGAACTACTGTTCAAAGAAATGCAGCCTCTAATATAAAGGTAATCAACTCCAGTCTTTGAGTGCAACAATCCTGCAAATTCCTTCTGCCATCATACCAGCATAAAATGAATTGATATCTTTTTCCCTATGTTGAGTTCTGTAGAAGCCTGACAACCATTCAAGTGCTCATTTAAATGTGTTGGAGCAAGGAAACGATTAAAGTTTGCAGGATGGTAGCCCTCAAGTACTGGAGATTGTAAACCCTGCCCCAATGGCCATGAGAAAAACCTACATGTTTCCCTAAAAGCAACAAATGTGTAATGTGATGTTGTTAAAGGCACACTATGTAACTTTTTCATATTTTAAAATCTTTTCCTTGAGCCAGTATGTGCTAATATGACCCTTTACAGGGTTAATAAAAAGTCACTCAGCCACATCTGGTGATTGGATCCAGAATACCCCGTTTGCAACTTCTGAGTCTCTGGTCTGGTGCTCTGAAGTCTCACAAAATCACGTGTCTCACGAAGGCTAGGCTAACCCAATGTGGCTAGCTGTTATGCTAGGGTTAACAGCTCATGATTCCTGCTTTTTTTTTAATCTCTCCCTGCTTGAACACAACTGATTTCTTTGAGTGGTGAACCGCTCCAGTAGAAAGCAGTGAGGTTGATGAGACATTTCAACAGATAGATTTAGGTGTTTCTGAGCAAAGACAATGTTTTTATGGCAGTAATTTAAAGCGGACAGGGTGTGCCAAAACAAGCAAAACTGCATAGTATGCCTTTAAAATACTCTTTAACATCAAAATGTGGAAAGAAAAAAAAACACATTAAACTCTAGCTCAGGTAATCTGAAACTCGTGATTCCAGATTCATAGACCCTAAAAAGTGCATATGATAGTTATTTTGAAGTTTATTACCAGTGATTTATTTTCACACCTCACCCTACCTGTTTTTCCAACTCAAATATTTTGTCTAATACCAACCAGCCCTTCCCAAAAGCTATGTTTGTGCTAACTGGTTTACTGATTCTTCAGAACTGCTCTAATGTTGAGAAGTGAAGATTAACCCATCAATTTACAGACACCCGTGTCCTGTGATGATGTGATTTGATGAGTAGAGCAGACCTGTATTGATTCAAGTTTTGAGATTCAATCTAGATCAGGGGTGCCCAAGTCCAGTCCTCGAGAGCTACTATCCTGGAACTCTTGCATGCATCCATCTCCAGCACACCTGAATCAAATGAACGTCTCGTTACCAGGCCTCTGCGGAGCTGACTGATTTGCTGATGAGGGAATTCAGATGTGTTTGAGCAGGGATGCATTTAAAGGTTCCAGGAGAGTAGCTCTCGAGGGCTGGACTTGGGCACACCTGATCTAGATGCATCTGGTTTTGTGTTTAAAAGTGATTCAAAGTAACGATTACATGAAACGTATGCAAGTAGTTTTCATTCTTCAGGTTTTCACTGTAAAAAAAAAAACGCAAATATCACAAAGCTGATTTACATGTACGTCATGTAGACTTTGTCTATTTTATAAGTAGCAAACCTTAAAGAAATTATGCAGAAATCTAATTCTTTCAATTATTTGTTTTAGAAATATTACATGAGCCAATAAATAACATAAAAATGTGTTTTTCTTTATTTGTTCTGCAGGTACCTGGAAGCTTATCTCGACACGTTTCTATCCTCGGCAGAAAAACATTTCATGATGGGATTACCCGTGACATATTACGTGTTCACGGATTTACCGGAAAAGGTCGATCAGAATTTTACCCTTGCACCTGGGAGGAAACTGAAAGTGGTTCGCGTGGACAGGCACAGCAGATGGCAGGACATCTCCATGATGAGGATGAAGACGATATCTGAAGTAATCGAAAACGAGCTCCAGCATAGCTTCAGTTACGTCTTCTGCTTCGACGTGGATCAGGAGTTTAAGGCGAGATTTGGCTCCGAGGCTCTGGGAGAATCTGTGGCTATGGTCCACGCCCACTATTACAAACTTCCTAAAGACAGATTCACCTATGACCGGAACCCCAAATCCAAAGCTTTCATGAGGGAAGGAGATTACTACTACCACGCTGCCATCTTTGGGGGCACGTGTGAACACGTAAAGGCATTGGCAGATTTCTGCTACTTGAACATCATGGAGGATAAAATGAATAACGTTGAGGCTTTGTGGCACGATGAAAGTCATCTAAACAAGTACTTCTGGATTCATAAACCCACAAAGTTGCTCTCCCCAGAGTACTGTTGGGACCTGACTATCTCTGATGAAAGTGACATACTCATCAAGCGCCTGTTATGGGCACCAAAGCAATATGAAAAACTCCGTACTTAGTGGATTTCCTGGAAAAAGGTGTATTATAAACTTGGTAATGGGTTAATGGAAGTGTCTGTCACTTGGGTATGTTTTTAACTAACACATAAATCTCACTTTTTCAATAACAGCCTGTTATTGTATTGTATTGTTTTTGAGTAAAACAGCAAATTCAAAACCTGCCTGTTTGCAGTTGGATTAATATTGGTTTTTCACACGAATTCTCATGTCCAGAAAAATACTGAAAATGACAGCTTTTATTTCAGGTAAAGGAAATTCCTGAATCTGGTCAGCTGTTTTGCAAAAGATCAAACTCTCCATATGGACAGATATGTATCAGTCAGAATGATCAAGGAAAAAGAAAGGCCTTGTTTTAGTTCATCTAGGTTTTTGATTTGACCAAACACACAAAAAAAAACTAATATATGAAAATGTCCACTTAAAGGAGCAAATATTCCAGCAGCAGCCAGTAAGCCCCTGAAAACCAACAGTATGTCATTCCAGCCTTGTCATTCCAGCCTTGTAAATATAGTTTTCTAATCAAAGATTTGCTTGAAGTATCACTTTATTGTCTTCAAAGTTTGTGTAACTGGCTGTGCCATTTGGATTATTTATGAGATTTTTAATTTCCATGGCAGGGGGTGGAAATAAGAGCGGTGAGACAAATATTTATTTTCTGGGAAATGAAGAAATAAAAAAACTTCGGGTAGAAAGTAAAGCTGTATGAAAAGCTCCTAACCCTTTAAACTGGAGTTTTGAGGGACAAGCTTGACTTCTATGCACAGAGAAAGTGAAGCGGTGGAACTTTGGGTAAAGTTAGATCTCAGGACCAAATAATAAAAGGAAATGACTTCACACATTGTTTCACAAATGAAGTTTCTAAATGTGTTTAATGGATTGAATATGTCTGTTTTGTTGTTGTTTTTTTAAACTTATTTTACAATATTATGATATAAAAATAATGAAATGCTCTACATTGACGTAGAATGATTTTTGTTATTTACTTTAGTTGTGATTAGGGATGCACCAAATACCAGATTTTTTCAAAGCAAGTACAAGTACATACATTTGAGTACTTGCCGATACCGAGATCCGATTTATGTAATGCCATTGATCTAAATCATGATTTGGTACACCAACAAATAATTGTTTTATACCAAACCAAGCATTGGGACTATAAGGATGTGAAAAGCGTGTGTATGCAACATGCCACATAACTACTACTAGTACTAGTACTTCTATGACACAAGTAAACAGACTCCCATCTCCTCCAGAGTTGGCTCTGGGGAGCTGTTGATGTTGCAGCTCAACTGAGAGCGGAGCGTCACACTCCATTATATATAGTATCAGCTCTATAGTATCAGTGTACTTTTATGAGTACGTATGAGTATACGACCTTAGTATCAGACTGATACCGGCATCTGTGCATCCCTAGTTTTGATCTTGTCATTAAGATTCTTGTTGGTTCAGATTACCTTTACTCTGTGTTTATTTTAATTTTTATGCTCTTTCCATGTTATTTCACTGCCATAAACTGTGAGTTCATTTGTTCCCTCAGTATTGGGTTTACTTTGGTGCCTTGCTCAGTTTCTTGTGATTTTTGTTTTGGATTCCTGAAAGAGAAGAGCTGTGTTCTTTTGGTTTTGCAAGCAGGAAATAAAAGCTGACTTTTTCTACCTACATCTCCTCCCAGTGAGGCTGCCTTTTAACTTATCATAAAACATCACAGGGTGTTTTTCTTTAACTCACACCACTAATTCAAGACAGCCAAAGTGTGGAAGGATGTATCATTGCATGATTGCGTGACTTCTATTGAAAAGTTGAAGTTTGTAGACTTACCAGCACAACATGTAAATGTACAGATTTACGTACAGAAGTACAAAATGTTTAAAACCCCCTCAGCAAACCTGAACTCCTGGTTCGAGCTGGTAGGTTTAGTGCGACACACTTAAAACGTTTGAGAAAAACGTGTTTTAAATTTCTTTGCTCTGCACAGACACAAAGAAACTCCTGAAAGCTACTTCTTTAATCAGTGTTATGGGAAAAATGCCTTTGTTATATCCATCAACGTAATTTGGGGGGGGGGGGGGGGGGGGGGGGGGGGGGGGGGGGTC
>SSNR01000007.1:5278632-5360533 GCA_006937965.1 Callopanchax toddi | reverse complement strand
GCAGGGGAGTAGGTTCCCAGCCCTTTTTAAAATAGTGTCTTTAGCTGCTTTTTAAAGGTGTCCAGACTGTCTATTTAATGTAAAACTTTGCTGCTGATCCACCTGAATTTCCCCACTGAGGGACAATAAAGGAATATTCTGTTCTAAAAATACAGGAAGTTTTTTCCAAAGTCATTAATCATTTAAATCCACTGTGGTCATGAATGACAGCTATGTGTTACAACTGTCAATTATGCTGTTTTTTTTCTCATTTACTACTTTATTTCTTCCTGTGTGGGTTTCCTTTACCATGCAGCAGAAACCACACCTGTGAGTCCTCCATCTGTCTAATAAGGTGTAATCATACTGCCACCATCTGGAACATCTGAACGCTAGTCAACCTTATAGCACTCACGAATGTGTTGGTGAAGAAAAGGCAGTTCACAAATACTTCAATAGTGATAAAACCACAATTAATACTTTTATATGTTTGTTATATGCTGTTTAATTTGTGCACAATTTGAAAAAAAAGGTAAGTTGTGTGAAAATTGTATTCAGTTTATTGTCTTCATACACCTAATGTTATGAGAAATAAATGTTAGTATTTTATCATTTTCATCTAAAGGATTTTTAATTCAGGTCTTTATAAACCAGCTGTAGTTCTGCTTCATGCAACCAAGAAGAAACTCATTATTAAAAATAAATATACATCAAATGGAGTTGTAGTTTTGTAAAAGACCACATGAGGGTGGTAGAGTCTTTGTAAAGAATTAAAATTTTAACGAAACCACATACATCCACATACATGGGTAAGACTGTAAAACTATAAACTTACAACTACCTGGCAATCAGTGCATGGCTGTTACAGCCTTGCGTGTCTCATCAGTTAATAAAATATTTGGTGCAGTTTCATTTTTCATGTAAAGCACCAGTGATTTGATAAAGCTGACAAACATCTGCCAAGTCTTTAACAAAGCACCAACATTAGCTGGGTCTTATCTGACAGCCTTGTTGGGTCTAATTTTAACAGTTACACAAGGGAGCAATTTCTCACACAGACACGCACACACACACACACACACACACACACACACAGAGAGAGAGAGAGCGACACACACACAGAGAGAGAGAGAGAGAGAGACACACACACACAGAGAGAGAGAGAGAGAGAGACAGGAATTTGATTACATTACCACAGCTGAAAACTGACTGAGAAAGCTAAAGTTCAAATGCTGCACTAATGTTGAAGATTTCACCTAAAATGACCTGAGAATGTGTTTTGTTCAGTGTTTTAATTGATTCAGCAGCTGGTAGTATTCAGCTTCTGATTGATGCTTGTAGCTCACAGAACAGATTCCTAAGTGTTTCTTACTGTGCATTAATTTTGATTTTGTTTAATTCTGTGTCAATCAAAGCCTTGGTAGTCCTTCAGTTATCTGTGATTTTGACTAGAACAGCCAAAATAACTCCAGATCCAAAGTGCTTTTGGCAGAACTAAGGATTGAACTCAAAGTAACTTCATTTTCCATTCGTGTGAAAAAATGTGCTTATCAAGATGTTTCAGAAATGACTTGCTGATTTGTTGCATTTCAATATAGAGTATGATCTCATCTGTTTTAGGTACAAATATAACCAGGAGGAGGCGTGTCTTAAAAAATCCCTGGATCTCAGAGTCACCCACAAGGGCAACATAATAAACAACAGATGAATTCTCTATGTGTGTGTCTGAATATAACAGGAGGACAATTTGTATCAAGAAGAAAAACTGGACATTTGTGAGCACTGAACATTTCCACGGATGGCTTTTAGAAATAACCAACAGTTTTTCAGTTATAGTTCTTGTTTCTGTTCAAATTGTTGTAAAATGTCTCCACTGGATCAATGGAAGGAGGTGTCACGACCAGGTGGGCGTTCAGTACTTTCATAACCTGTGGGTTTTCAAAGCAGGTGGCTCAAGCTGGGTGTGATGATGACATCATTTCCTGCTTTACAAAAAGTGGCATTTGTGGTGGAGCGCACCTATGAAAATATAAACGTTGGAAATACAGAGTCGCATAAACATCACAGTGAACATGAAGTCGGAGGTGTACCTGCCTCTCCCATGCCTTTGATGATTTCTTTTAGTGCAACGGCTGCGTTCTCAAATAAAAAAAAATCAAGAACAGTCTACCAAACTGAAAACAATTAAATAAACACGTAAAGAAAGTGTAATACAAACACTGCATAGTTCATTTACTGGCCAAAACAAATAGAGTACAACTCCAAATGGTGACCATTATAGTCTGAAGTAAGTTAGGGATGAACTACTGTGCAACAATTGCAATGTTTTTCACATCCATAATAAACTTATGCAGATTTTGATAACTTGGGCCAGAAAACCTTCATCTCTACATCTTAGAGTCATAAAGTGAAAGCAAATGAGGCAAACTAAAACTGTAGTGTGTTTCTTCTGTCCTCCCACATAAAAGTCTTTATATCTGGTGCAGAGAGTGAGCTGTTTACAACACGTTTACTCCTGTAAACAACACACATAATAGCTGTAATTACTATATAAAGCATATTAATGATTTATATAGTATAACAGATACAATGTATTAAACATTTAAACCGGTGTAGGTACCACATCTACTCAGCCTGCCAGATCGGCTTGGGGCCACCTACCGATTACGTAACACAAGCTGATTGGCTGAACGTATGACTAACGTAAGTGACGTCACCATATTCGTAAATTTTACGTATGCACGTTAACGCTGAAGCTTTTGATTGGTCCAGACAAATTTGCGGTTGTAGTCCTTCTTCACTGGAGTAAGAACTACAATTTCGTTTGAATTAATCTTTAGATTTATTTACATCAGAACTAACGAAATATACAGAATAATCCTACATTTATACAAACGGTCAGGCCTGCTAAATATATAAATACACTTAAAACATTCACATATGAGAACTGTTGTGCTTATTTGGCACAGTCTGATGTTGATTTGATGTAGTTTCATAACAAAGACAACATCGTGTTTTTATTAACAAACTACTGATATAAAGAAAACATTTAGGCGGTAAGAATCATGTATTTAAAGTGCCGATGTCATGGTTTTCCGTGTTTTCTGACTTATCTATCATGTTGCAACGTTGAGTTCTCACCTTAAACCTGCCAGAAAGAGCAAAAAACGGCGTCCATCTGTCTCCTAGTACAGCCAGTGAGAAGCTCTTCAAGATTTCAGACCCAGGTTTCAAACTGTTTTTTTCACTCCAGCCCGCTATGAGGTCATAGTGATCCGGACTTGCTTATATGGTAAATTCTCCTCCCACATGCACGTTCACAACACCTGGAGTGAGGAGAACGCCAGTGCTGCTGCCGCCATTGACCATAGACCGTGTAGCACAGACACAGAGTTATCCTCTCGTGTTTCTCTTTTCTTTTAGCAAGCATTTCGTTTCTCTTTCACATGACGGCACTGCCCCCTACTGCAGCCAAAGTGTCAGGCTGCCAAATAAGAAGAAACCCAGCAGAACCGGAAGGCGGCGCATTCTTCTGATCTCTGAGTTGCTCGTTAGGAAATAATTACAGCGTATTTTGAGTTATAATGGGTGCAACGCTAATCTAGAGGCATCAAAGATTATATCTGAAATTGATTTAAATATCGTGCCATGGGCCCTTTAATAACAAACCTGCTAAACTCTTTCCAAAACATGTATGAAAGAACAGTATCGACAGGGGTTTACAGCATATTTTGTCCAAGTGGCTTTGCCGTAGTGTGAAGTCATCAGCAGGAGAAGGACCCCGAGCCGATCTGGCAGCCCGAGCAGATTGGGTACCTACACCGGATACATGATAATCATATACATTTCTATATTTAAAAC
Source organism: Callopanchax toddi (assembly GCA_006937965.1). Classification (NCBI taxonomy): domain Eukaryota; kingdom Metazoa; phylum Chordata; class Actinopteri; order Cyprinodontiformes; family Nothobranchiidae; genus Callopanchax; species Callopanchax toddi. The sequence continues at coordinate 5,356,693 of SSNR01000007.1, read as the reverse complement.
TACCGTATATCTTTATAAATTAACAGTTCAATGTACAATAATAATAAATACACAATGTTTTTTTATTAAGTATTTATATAATAACATAGTAATAATATTAGTCACCACCTGTAGTATGTGGATTGTCCACCAGAGGGCAGAAAAAATGCATAGGATTTGAATAGCAAGTTTTTGAGGAAAGAGCTAATCTTGTTCAAGAGGCTTAAAAACTTAGGTGTAAAAAAAAGAGTAAAAAGGAGGCAGATTATGTGTCATTAAATGCATTTGAGTGTTTTAATAATAAAAAAACGTTATTGACCTGTTGACCACCAAATAGCCGGCTTGTGTGAATAAACAATGGCTTTAATATGCAACATATGTGTATTTGATGAACATTTAATTTTGCTTCATAAGATGTATGGAAACTAATCATTAAAAAAATAATTTAAATTGAAAAACAGCTCACTTTTCATAGAATGGAGGCACAGAACTAAATGTTTCTGTAACTGATCCACTGAATTAGATACTGCATTTTGATTTTTCTAAGATTGCATCCTTATTTTCAAGAACTCAATCCAAGACATAAAAAGAACAAAGAAGCACCTTTCTGTTATTTTCCTCTTTTTTTTAAGTCACAAATACAAATAAAACCCTGTGATGCTTCTTAAAGTCCCATGTGCTTCCTGTCCAAACAGAACAGCTTGATAGAATAAAGGCTGATGTTTAAAGATTTTGACATTTTAACTCCAACTATTCTCAAAACGAACTCTGATTTGGCAAAATAGCTTCCACGGGGCTCGAAACAAAATGTGCCCCCCTCCCCCCCACCACCTTTGCATGCCCTTGCAGGGCTATCTGTCAAGGGTGTAACATCATACTCCAAAGTATCACTTCAGTTCTCCGTAGGTCACATTCCTTCTCGATGTTGGAGGACACATTAAGGGATGAGAAGAGAGAGAAGGTAAGTGAGAAGAGTTCAGTGAAAAGAGAAAGGGATGAAGAAAGGAAAAAAATGCAAAATAGAGGAGAAAAGACAATGAAAAATGGAATTATGAGAGTAAAGTTCATCAGTGACTAAGAACAGCTTCTGGCGTGGTTTATCCTTCTCATCGTGCACATTCCTGTCTGACGCGCTCACAAAGCACCATTGTACTGAATGGGATCTAGCTCATATCCTCTATGCTACCTTCCTTATGAGCTCCAGTCTCACACACGCACACACACACGCTTACACACACACACGCTTACACACACATCTTTGGCCCTGGGCCATTTCCATTGTGAGTGGATATGGGCTGACAGTTTTAATACCACCTGTAAATTATTCCCTACTGTACAGATAGGAGGTGTAAACTTCAAAAGATAAAATGAGGAGGAGGAGGAGGCGGGAGGAGACATGATATGGTGGTTCTCCAATATTCTGTGACCTGGGGTTAAAGGGGTCACTACAGCTCAGTGTGTGTGTGACATAGTGCCCTTTGTTGAGTCACCTGTAGGGTCCTCATTCCTTTCATCGATGCAGCATCATGTAGGGTTTTTAAAAAAGCTCGAATTCAGCCTGGCTGGAGGAACGATCTGTTTTCTGTTTCATTTTACTTTTCTAATTCACTTCATGTGCAACATATCGCTAGAGAGTCAAAAATGTAGATGAACATATAGGAAACACTAACTGGCCACAGCTAGCTCAATTAAACAATACAGTAGCTTGTTAACATTAATTGCCAGTTACTTGGTAATGATCCAATACATTTAGGCATATGTGCAAAAAAATAAAGGAGATTTATATGACTTTGAACATGGTTGTTGGTGCTTGAGGGGTTAGTCTGAGTGTTTCAAAAACTGCTGATCTACTGAGATTTTCACCCACAACCATCTCCAGGGTTTAGAGAATTGTCTGAAAACGAGAACATTTCCGGTAAGCAGCAGTTGTTTGGATGAAAGTGTTGTTAATGTCAGAGCCAACATGTTGAACCTTGAAGCAGATAGACTACTGCAGCAGAAGACCTCACCAGGCACCCGTTCTGTCAGCTAAGAGCAGGAAAAAGGCTAAAAGTCACACAGGATCATCACTAACAGACCATAACAGACTGAACAAATGTCTCCTGGTCTGACGAGTGGTAATGTCAGAGGACTTCGTCAGAATTTTGTGTCATCAACTTGAATTCATCTTGCCTTGCATCATGGTGAGCTTAACTCAGCTGTCATTGAGTCCATCCTCACCAAATCCATCACCACGTGGTACCCTGCCTCCTCTGTCAAGGACAGGAGCAGACTGCAGCCTACCATCCATTCAGCTGAGAAGATGATTGGCTGTAATCTGCCCTCACTCCAGGACCTTCACACCTCCAGGACCAGGAAGCGGGTAGCTAGTGGATCCTCTCATCCTGGACACAATCTGTTTGAGGTTTTACCTTCTGGCAGGAGGTTGAGGTTGATCAGGACCAAAGCCTCTGCTACTGGACTTATAAACAAAGCCCCCTCATCATAGTCATATAAATTGAAGTGACTGCTCTGGTCACTTCCGTATACTTACATTTCCTGTACATAAACCTTTAACATTGTCTATATTTGAATTGCTGTTTTCCTCTTTTTTGTTCATCTTCTTTGCACACTTTTCATTCTATTTTTTATTGATTTAATATTACCAAAACAAACTGTAGCTGTATGATTAAAAAACTGTGCATTGGCGATAAAGTTCTTCATCATCATAATCTTTACTTCCTATTTCAAACCAACAAGGAGCTCAAGTAGTCAAACTAAAGTTGAACAACCCTCTTTAGTGGTTTGTCAAGTTTTGTTGAGCTACATTCAGCTGTAAGATTTCTCAATCAACCAGTCAAACAATATTGTGGATCATTCAAACAGAGCTGATCTAGTGCCAGCTGGGAAAAAAGAAATAGGTCTTAGTGGGAATCTGTTCTCTATAAACTGTGCCTTGGGTTTTAAAACCTGTTTGCAATCTGAGTGCAAAATCAAAAGCATCATTTTAATTTTGCAGCACACACTTGGTCTCTGTCCCCATTTAATGATAGTGTTCAGTAAAAATGTCAGTTCTGGTATATCGCAAGCAACTTTAATTACTTATACCCAAAATGTTGCACATTTTGAACATTTGTGAAGAATCAGAAAAATGTGAAATGTGGGAAGAGACTCACCAAATCAAGAAAAAGTGTCTTTAAAAACAATTTAGCTCTGACTCTAAACTACAAAGTGTAAAAAGTCTGCGGTTTGTGCCGGTGTTTGAGGGGTCAAGTCTAGAGGGACTCTTCATTCTGTGAGCTGAAGTTCAAAGCAAACGAGAAACAACCAGGAGCACTTTACCTGTTATTTTCCTTTCATCGGCTTTAAACTTAAATAGAAATGGCAACCTGTTTGCCCCACAGTCAGGGAGAATGGAGCAGGCAGGTTTTTGTCGGGAGAGCTATACCCGTGGAGCCGAGCCTCCCCAGGGCAGAGGTGTGATGTGCTAAATAGGACAAGAGAGAAAAATCCCCAAATTCTCTCTGTGAATGGCATTGAGTAATTAATCTCCAACAGGGGGTTGCCCTTCTCTCCGACACATGAGTGACACGCCGTGTGTGTGTGTGTGTGTGTTGGAGAGACAGAGAGGTGTGTTAAATTGCCTTCCCTCAGGCTTGCTCCATCATATTCACTTCATCTTTTGATGTCCTTTCCTTTTTTCTGTTCATCTTCTCTTTTTATTTTTTCTCTGCCACCTGCTGTTCTGTCTCATTTTTCTAGTTTCTGGTCTTTTCCACTGTTAGTGGATGACGTAGTGAGTGTGTGGAGGATGAGCTGACAGTAAGCTGATATTTATAGGTTAAAATGGGCAAACTGCTCAAGGTTCTCTTTGTTTTTAAGATGAGGCGTTGATGTATAGGAAGCGTTTGGAGGATTTTAAACTGATTTAATTGTTTTTATAGTGGTTCATCAGCACAGGGTTCTACACCTTTGCCAAAAAAATCACATTTCAAGCACTTTCGATGTGAGTTTTTAAGATTCATAAGCACTTCACATTGATGATAATTTACACATAAAGCTTACATATTTATTCAAAATGATTATTTCACTTTCTCACCTCGTAGAATTGAATTGTTTTTTACGTTTCAGTTTCAAATAGAGATGCACCAATTCTGGTTCTCAGGGTCGATAATGACTACTGAATTTTGTGCAGCTCTGATGGTGTCATATTCTGATTTTTTAAGTGTTTCTAAAAAACACTTAAAACAAAGATTCTAAAAGTAAAAACTGGTGCTCAGTAGGAGTTGCATGACTTAATATTTTTTAAAGTGGATTACCAAGTTATGAAAGTCGAGTCGACTTTGACTAATTGCTGATGACGTCATACAGACGCAGTAGACAGGACGACTTTATAAAACTTGACATGTTTTATTGCAAAAACCTATTTCTAATGCTGACAACAAACAGCTCAGAAAACATTCCTAAATGTATAGAGCCGTGTTGTTTTAGGCAGCACTTTGGTTTTAGTCTCAAGTCTTTTGGACATTTTGGACATTAGTCATGTCTATATGCATTAGTTTTAGTAGACGAAAACTCAAAATAGTTTTAGTCAGTTTATGGTCTATTGTTCGGCCATAATTATAACAAAGACATTTGCTATTTAATGGACAAAATCACTCAAAGCTCGTTAGCTGAGCCATTGGCTCATCGTGGTTTGAATTGGCTGATAGTGCCGCATTTTTAGTAAAACAAAAGAAACAAACAAATAAAACGACTCACCGTTAAGTTGGTTAAATAAATCGGCAGGGTCATCACAAGCTGTCAAGAAGTATTCTTTGAGTAAATATCCATTTTATTAGCGCACTGCCAGAGAGACGATAGACTGATCACCCCGGAACTGATCAAAAGTCAAAACCCTTTCACAATAAAAGTTCACGTGATCAACAGTAAAATTAGTTCACCTAAATACCGTCTCACAACTTCACACATAGCGTTTTTGTCTCGCCTTGTTGCGCCGGCGAATACCCAGACGACCTGTCTCATTTACGTCTGAGGAATCCATTTTGTCAGCCATAATCATGTGATCAGCGACTAGTTGACATAAGGTCTTAAAAGTCACTACAGAGCAGAGAAGTCGACTAGTCGACTGGTTCATGCAACCCCTAGCGCTCAGTGATTTCATAGAAAGAAGACAGCGGGCCTGAAGTTTTCTGTAACTAAACAGAATCCAAGTGTTTCACGAGTGAGCCAAGTGTCCTCTTTTTTGAAAAATCAAAATATGGTCACAATAATGCATATTTTGTACATCAGTCATTTCACAGTTTAAACATTTTTTGTAAGAAATTACTTTTAGCAAGAAAAATCACTGTTGAGCCAAAAGAACCAGCTAGAACTCCCATTACCAGGACTCAGCTGGACACACTTCAGCAACTTTTCCCCCTTATAATGAATTGAATGTACTTTGAAGACCAGTGAATTTTAAAATACGAACCCACTTGAACAGTGACAAACGTGTCTGTATTTCTCCTCTGTAAATCCTGGAACATTTAATTCCACATAATTGTGCATCTTTAAATAAAAACTTGAGGAGAAGAAACTATTTGCAAGCTGCACTAAATGCCCATCGGTGCTGTAAAAGCAGAGGGGAAAGGCCACGGTAATGACAACCACACTTACGTAAAGCTCTGTACAGTATTTATGGAAACAGCTGGGCTTCAGAGGCCACAGTCGGAAAGTCCTCAAACCACAAGTTGTGACACACATACCCAGATGCAAGGCAGCACACGCAAATATGTCTGCCTAATCACAACATATTTCAGCTCATGTGCAACACCATGAAAGAATCTTCTGTAGTTTTGCAGCTGGTTTGTTTTCCTCAAATTTACAGCAATCATGTTTCCAAAATAGCTGGAAATGAAGACATAGTGTACCAATCAGAAAACACTGAACATATACTTCAAAGAGGAGTGTGTATACTAGAAACTGAAGCAAAAAAAAACTTTTTAAAAATTGCAACTTTTAAAACTGAGATAAAATATTAAATGGGACAACTTACTATGAATAAAGTTTATTGTTATTGATGCATTAATTAGTTGCATCACTTACACACTTACATAAAAATTGAAAAAAGAAAGAGGATATCAACACTGCAGAGCAAAATAATATACAGGTATGTGTGCTAACAAACAAGGCTATGGATCAAAATGAGTGATTGTGTTGGGCTTTCAGGCACAACTTCATTAAGAATTATGGCTGCATGTTAAAACTATCATGCATGGAAATAAGTTGAAGTATAAAGAAAAGGTGGCTCAGTGAGCAGATTGTCTCTAATCTTATGGTGACCTTGCTGTAAAATTAAACTCTGGCTGCTATATTTACCAGAGCCACATCTGTGTTTACAGAGCTGCCGGCACTGCTCACCCTAAAGTACACACCATCAGCAGCACAGACACATTTGTATCTGTATACATTACATATGCTCCTCTGTAAAGATGGAAGAAATGAGTAAGGCTTATACATTTTGGGAATATTTTTACCTTTTTCTTCCCTAATTACCACGGCCCCTAATACTAGAAGACTTGGCTTCAGTGGTCAGATGTTTCACTGACTGTTTTACATTTAAATTAAATCTCTGTTTCTGACAAATGGCTATAATTCCTGTTAGTTATAATAATATTATAAAGATATATTCATTGCAAATGCAAATAACTTTGTACTATAAATTTCAATTTGCTACGTTTTGATACTTGAGATCAGTCCAGTGTGAGTATTTTCTACTTCAGGGATCATGGTGTTGACTGGGAGTTGTGCCAGTCCAAGTGTCCTATCTAGTTCCCCTATGTGGTGATCCCACTATGTGGTGCATGTTGTTGTAATTGAAGTAATAAAGAGAGTCTAAGAATCTTTTGTTGCAGTTGAGCAATTAGATTTTCTAAGCATTTGCAGCACAAAAGCAAGAACTGAATCTGCTGTTATATCTGTCACGTTTGGGGTCACAGGTTAGGTTAGAGGTGCGGCTGTGACATCATCCTTTTCAAAAGTTTGCAAACTGGCTGTCCACACAAAAACACAAGGGTGGCCTTCAATATATAATTTTTTGCTCTTGAACTCATAAAACACCATTTCTCTGTGGATGTAAAGCTGAAATTATATTTATATAAAAAACTTGCATATTTACTAATAACCATCCCTGTTTGAGTGGGATGGACTGTGCTTTGAGTAGTTCCATAAAAACTTTACTATTGTCTTCAAACATGCTCTGATGTCCATCTACCTTGAGGAAATTTCAGAATACTAACTGCTCATGACTACTCCTCGTTTTTCTCAATCTAAGGAATCGTTCTGTGTTTGAAATGGTTTTCGCTTCTTGATCATTTAATGTAAAGTTTAAAGGAAGTTACTACAGTGGGGAGGGAAACAATCCCACTTCCCTTACTGGGGATATTAGAGGAAAGCTGATTTAATGTTTGTGTTTTGACACCTCAGAGGGAGGGGAGAAGCTGCCTCAATAGGGGGTCCTTTTTAATTGGCCCTCAGCCAACAGTTGGTGAGCAGAGAAAAAAAAAAGGAGTATGAATGACCCACTTTGTGGAGTTAAAATCACAAAAAATGTTTAGAAGCTACATGGATAAAGAAAGGCATTTATGCTCATCTATTTGGTCTTTTGGTGTTTGGAGTAGCTCCAGTATATAAATTTAATTGTCTGTCTTTTCAGCGCATGTTTCCCTGGAGAGGGTTCTTGTCAGGATAAATTACTGCAACAGACACATTGTCACTAAATATTAATCAGCCTGAAAGACAAGTAAGATGCTCGTTCATTAACAAACACACTTGAGCAACATAAACTACCTGGCTACACCGAGCTAAAGGGCTTTCACAGAATACTGGTGACAATTTAGAACCCTCCAAAGGCCCAGTTACCTATTTCTTAGTTGTTTTTTTAAGGTTCTTGAACAACACACAGCAGGAAGTGTAAGCGGTAAAATAACTGGGAGAGCCGTCCTCTGGAGAATGTTTAACTCTCACCTCGGCCATCAATATTAAAGTTATGTGGAGTCTCAGAATTGTCCTCAACATAAATCTGCTTTAACAGCTGGAATATTCATTCACACCTCTGTGTGTTTTAAACTAGCTACAGGATGTTGCATCAGGAAAGTGAACTATCAACAATATGCACGTGTGTAAGAAGCTTGCATTGTTCATGAATTGAGATTTGTTTAATAACTGTTTAGATGTGTGCATAAATGAATCATGTGCAGTACATTGTGTGTAAAGCAACAATAAGTAGTTTTTTACACTTTAATCTAGAGCATTAAAATTGACCTAATGGACTTTTGAGTTAGAAACTTCATATTTGCCACCATTCTGCACCCCTCTACTGGCCAGATACCGCACTAAACAATTTTGAGAAGCGGGTAGGTCTCCAAGACGAGAGGCAGTAGAGGGGCTATGCAGGAAAGTTAATTAGTGTTGCTTTAGGTGTGTGCATTCTGGTCATGCTGGAGGTCGTTTTTCATTTATAGGAAGTCCTCGTCTTCAGTTGAAACTGTGCGCACCAAAAAAGTGTTTGTGCACATGTGAAATTATCTGGTGTGCAGCACATAATTCTCTAGTTAAACATTCCTAAACTCAAATTATTGTAGCAGGCATATAGAGGTCTTACATCCCTTAGTGTGGTGACACACCACACAACTTTAAGTCTTTACTGAATTTCAGCAGATTATTGAATAAAGACTGGGGATCAAACATGTAACTACTTCAGCTGATGAGGGACTACAAGACCTCTCAAACCGCCAACTGAACACACAAAACTGTCACAAATTCTTGTGAGGGCGACAGTGAAAACACACTTAATGCACCGACTCATTAGTAGTAGTAACTGCGAACATTCTGAAAAACCATTTAGTTCATAAATTATATGACGGTAAATTATTGTTAAATTAATGACTGACAAAAAGGTAGGTTTGACTTCAACCAGCAAGTGAAACAGGCCTCATACATCAGCAATGACCAACAAAATAACCATCACAGAACAAAGTCTCTACTAATGGAAGTCACTGTTATCACTTTTATACCAATCAGCTATCTTTTTAATGATTTTAAAGATTTGCAGCTTAACCCTTTCTGCACCTTTAGATTAATGAGACGTTGACAGATCAGTTGTTTTTTTTTAAAGGGGATCAAATGATTTCTGGAGACAATTCAATAATTGCTGGGTATTGGTGGGGACACATCACTTTCATCCATTCTAGTCATATGCCCTTGAATATTAGTACAAAAAGAAGAAGAAAACAAACATGGATGACTCACTATTGCTGTTGTTTGCACTTCTGTTAAGAAATAACATTTTTAAAAAGATGAAAAAACTTGTTTGGGCCCAGTCATGATGTTCCTGCTCCTTCATGTGTTCTTTTGATTCTATTTCCTGTGTCCAACCTTCTCTTTTCCACTGGCTGCTTGCAAAATGTGTTTGTAGATCAGACTGTAACCAGCTCACGTCTCTTTAATTAAACATTTTGGTTGACATTGGGTCTGTTTCCCTCACACACTTGCAGATTTCACACACATCTAAACAGACTTTTGCTCCAACTAACCACGCTGACTGTCCTCAACTACTGTAGTACAGACTGGAGCAGACTTTGTATGACTATGGATCGTAGGTAAAATCTGATCAAAAATTGTGCTGTGTCCTCAGTTTTAGGGGTTCCATAGCTATGCTGTCATAGCAACCAGTACAGAAAATCATTCCTGCCATAGACCATTGCACTCTACAACATGATCTGTCACCTGAAACTGCAATAAATGTTTCCTCCATTCTGCACAATTTGTGTCCTTCTTTACAGTAGAGAAGTCTAGTTATTTCTGCTATTTTGCTTTCTTCTTATGGATTTGCATCATTGTAGTATCTATCTAGGGTTTAGAGTTAAAACACATCATAAGATAAGATAAATAAAAAAGTAATACAATAGCATAATATAAATTTCAAGCTGTTTGACAGACAAACTGCAGGAGTTCATGTAACTGTAATAATGTAAGTGTTTAAAACAGCAATGAATTAATAAACATGCAGGCATGCTGTTCAAATGATTTCTATTGTAGGTCTCTTAAAAGAAATCAACAGAAATCATTGGAACAGTGCATGCTTTCTAATTATTTTTTAATCTAAATCCACATTAGACTTTCATTTACTTTTAAAATGAAAATGAATGACATTGTATTGGTTTATAATTAAACTGAAAAAGGATTCACATTTTGTGAATTAAACTGATTAAATTTTCCTTGAATTGAACTAGACTGTATTTAATTTGATTAGTTAAAGCTGTTAATTTCTTCTGTAAAATGCCTAAAAACATTGATTTTGCAGTAACATCACTGGGCGCTAAAAGGTTTGAATCCTAAGGACAGTCTCAGATGAAACAAAATATGCTAACACTCAGGTGCACTGTGAAGTAGAACAGATATTAACAAAAAAATTGGTTCTGCTTATATATTAATACTACAAGGACAAATCAGAAGGAAAAAAATGTTCTCTCTGTCCACTCTGTCTCAGTTATTTTATATTGTTTTCTTCTGTATGCTCCGCTTGCCTCATAGACAACAGGTGCTCCTCTGCAGTGCTATCTGGCTGACAGGTAGTTTTGTCCGAACACCTGGGAGGCAACTTCATGCTGGCAGATGTTCAAACGCTGAGGCACTCTGCCCCCTGAGTAACCAGAACAAACACGCAGACGATGCAAAAACAAAATTTATTCAGCGTTTCTCTCTGCTGACTTTAGAGACTTGGATTGACAGCCTGGTTTCCTAAAATGTCTCGGAGGTCAAACTGGTGCTGTTATGATTCCTCTAGTCAACTATTTTTCCACAACATTCTAGCTCTTTTATTTAATGCACCAATAACCACCATCAATTTGGTAATTCAATTTACTGTCCAATAAAAAAGAAGAAGAAATATTACTCAACCTATTTTTTTATAAATTGTTGTTTAATTGAAACAAATTTAGCAGGTGTTCAACAATAAAAAACATTTTTAAAGAAATTGAAATTTTTTCACAATAGGTTTTTTTCACAGTTACCAGAAAAACACAGGGGAGAGGGCATGAACTCACTATAACTGTGAGTTAAACATAGCTGACTGCATGGATAACATTGAGTTTTCAACTCTTAATATAGTAAGATATAGTGGCTCATATTTCATGAACATTTACATCTCTCTCAGTTTGCACTACACAGTTCTTGCCAGCACAAACAGCAGCACTTATCATTGGGGTGGGGTACTTATGTTATGTTTATGTATTTAGTAGTGCTGTCATGCGATAAAAGAAATTGTGCGATTAATTAATTATGATCTGCAAATAATTATTCTAATTAATCGTATTTTTAATGGCACCTATAAAAATAGCTGACCAAAGCCCTCCTCTAGAGGTATTGTCATTTAAATGCATTAAAATATTGTGTCAGACCAATAGATTGATATAAAACAACAAAAAGTGTCTTCATGAAGTCATTTATTGTGTTTAACAGACTTGAACAGATTCAGTCCCAGTGCTGCTGAAACCTTTCCTTTGGTCGTTGGACACTCTGCTCTGTTAACCCCTCATCTTATTTTATGATATGTTTTATCTGCTGTAAAGCACATTGTGTTGCTATGGAGGAAATGTGCTCTATAAATAAAGTTTGATCTGATTTGATCTGCTCTTCCACCAAGAATGAAATTTAGATTTCAGAGGTGGGGGGGGGACACAACTTGAATACAAGGGTGGGGGATCTGGAAATGGAGAGGACGGTCTTGAACTGTGTCATGATATCAACCTTACACCTAAAAACAACAGCCAGTATCCATTCAATATAGTGGAATTTTGTTTTAGATAGTAAAAACTACAAGGATCAAAACTGCTTTTAAATAAGGGCAGGGGACATGTCCCCCCTGGACCCCCCAAATTACATCCATGTCTTCCACCAGGCACTGCTGGACTGGCGGTGTTGAGCTGGTACAGTCCAGTCACACACCGGACCCGCTCACAACACCAGTCCAGTAATGTAGGCTAATACTGGTAACCAGTGATCATCGCTGTGCTGGACTCACGGTGATAACTTTCAGCCGGTCTGATCACACACCGGACCGTCCAGGTCTCCTATAAATGTTGTATCCTTAATAAATGAAGGCAGTGAGTGGGTTTAAGACTACTATAATAAGATTAAACATAGTGTTTATTTAAGCTCTCTGACTGAGAATCTGAAGCTATTTAAGCAGCTTGTAGTGGATCAAAGCTATCACACTTTTTAAAAAAATTTGTCACCCATATGGTGCACAGATAGTACCACAAAAATATTTACACTTACAACATAATTATGGAGAACAGATTTTATATAAATGAGTTTTGGGCTGTTTTGTATTTATTTGTGTTTCTGTGTATATCTTTGTGTGTGTTTATACGTTGTTTATCTTTCAGAGACCTCCCACATCCTTTAGCATTAACTGACAGCAGCTTTGGAGAACAGCCATCCATCAATGCCAGTGAGCTGCTGCCCTCACACACTCACAGACACAAACACATCAACAAATACACACATTTAGCTTCTAAACATCTTATGATGATTCATGATTGCAGATTGATGTAACTGTTACTAAGTTTCCTAATTTAAATGAACATTTCTATTTTTATTCTGCTTCAAAATTTTAACTATCGTTATTTCCAAATAAATTAGATAGGTTTATTCAAAAAAGCTCCAAATTGAAGGCAACATACACTTAAGAAAATGTAAAACAGGAAAAAAGTTTCAAATTGAATTAAAGATAAATAAATTAACATTTATAATAATATATAATAACATTTTTCCATACTCAATCATTTCGAATTTTACCAAATTCAATTCAATCTAATTATGGTCTAATTTGCTAAAACTTTCAGGATAATTTATAAAAAGGCAGTTTGTTAAACTATTCCTAAAAAGTTGTCTGAGAAAAGCAGGAATCATAAATAAAACTAAATACTAAATAAGAGCTGTATTAACACTAATCCCATTATGATATAAATAAAATCACACTGTCATCTAAAGTGGTGGATGAGTTGAAAAGCTCTGGAGGAGTTTGCCTTGTTGTTGCATATTCTGGTTTCTTCCAGATTTTCCCGTTTTAATTTCCCATGATATAAATCTCTAAAAATCCTGAGGACTCTTTTGCCTGATGTGGTCTCCAACCTAATAACATGTTCAAGTATCTGCAAAATAATGTTCTGTGTACCAATGTGTCTGATTATATCTTGGCTTTCAATACACATTTGTTCCTGTAATGTTCTTCATTTGTGGTTTGAAAGTATTTGCTTTATCTCTTGTTTTATCACCAGTGCCCTCTGATCACTGTGTGCTGTTCGGCCTCCTGTCTGTCTTTCACATGTTCTTCATTTGTCACCCCGTTCTGAGTGTGTAATCTGCAGTTTTCTTTAATCGCTACTAGGGATGGGACGAAATACCGTTTGGCGAAATTTCGCGATATAAAACGTGACGAAATGCATCGAGTTGAAAAAAAATGAATCGCGAAATAAACACTAAATGGCGCTGCTGCGTGAGTAGTAGTAATGCAGGCAATTTAGGGTTGACATCGAGCATCAGCTGCTGAACAGAATCGGGTGATGTCCCTGAAAAAAAAAAAAAACGTGATCTGCCAAGACTGAACAAAGTATTTCACAGCTGATCATGCAGCCTGCAGACCCTCTGTGTGCAGCGTTGCGTCTCTCCCTCTCCTCCCTGCTGTCCCGGAGCTCAGCGCCGGAAATGAAAGTGAAAGTATATCTGCCGAACTTTTACTCCATCAGAGTGATGTAAACTTTGCGTCCTGCAACAAAAACTACCGTGGAAATACCGGAGGAAGTTCGTTAAAATACATCAACACGGTGGATTTAAAGGTGTTGGAGTGAGGTGAGTTTTCATGTCTCACTGCAGAAATCAACAGTCAGACACATCTACACTCACTCATCTATATGAGCCAGACGTCAGAACGCTGAACAAATAAACTGTAAAATAATTAAAGTCCTCCAGATGAGAAGCTGCTGGGTTCAGCCCTCTAGGACCTGAAATGGCTGACCAATAAATGAACCTATTATTAGTAATAATAATAATAATCTGACAACACACAAAGTTGTGAGATTAATATTATTATTTTGCTTTTTCTGAACTATTTAATCTGCTTAGAGTTTTAATGTTTTAAATCTGTTTTATTGTTACTGACAGCAGCTAGATTGAAGTTTCAGATTCCCTTTTGACAGAACGCTGCAGCATGTTGGAGTAGATTCTCTGTCATCCTGGACATGATCATGTTCAGTTTGAATTGAAAACAGCTGAATTTTCCAGTTATTTTGAAGACTCATTGTCTCCCATTAAAGAGCCTCCTTCAGTTTTAAACCTTGGGTTGAGAGTAGGAGGTTTAGAAGTCGTGATCAGAAACAAACCTGAGATAACAACCTAGGGTTAGAGCAGCACTAAGGGAGTGTTCTGGTTTGTGTTTGGCCTGTTAGGCCTTGTGTTTCCCCGTGTGCAACTGAAACAAAAATAAACAAGTTGGTATTATACAGTAATATTTTTTATTTTTTCTTCTTCTTGATATCGTATCGTGAAATATCGTATCGTGACTCTGACATATCGAGGTGCATCGTATCGTGAGTTTAAGTGTATCGTCCCATCCCTAATCGCTACCCAGATGGTTGTGTATTTGTGTTTAATTCGTCTCATGGGACAGAATCAAACTGTTGACCAGCCATGTTTGATTCTGCATTGAAGATTTAAAGTAGTAAAACTTTGAAATGTTTGCTTTCCTTTCTTTTTTGTTTCATGCAGTACAAAGTATGCATTTAAGGCTACACATTAAGCGTACTTAGATAAGGTTTTATGCTGATCAAGGTATTTTTTCTATAGTCAATATTTCACCTTCAGTGAGACAAAAGGTTTTATCCAATCTAAATGGATCTGTCTGCACATGGGCTGAACATTCAGCAGTGTCCAGGGCTGGTTTCCAATCGACTGAGTAATTTATCAACAGTAGCAATGCCAGATCACTGATTAAACTTCCCGTCTGCCTGTGAATGTGTGTGTGTGTGTGTGTGTGCGCGCGCCTGCATGAGTGTCACGGTGACTACAACTCAGTGTGCAGGAAATTCTGCCAATGGAGCCTTTTTTTCCATGTTTTTTCTCAGTGCAGACTCAATCCTCTGAACTCCTAAGGACTGACTGGGCGTCAGCTTGAGAAATTGATCAGCCTGCCCATATTCCTAATTTTCTCCTTGTGTATTGGTGCTTGGTATATATTAACAGAATCAAAGAATCTGGGCCAAATTCACTGTCCAAAATCACACTTGCATATGCGGCAATCTTTTTTCTCCCTTTTAATCTCATTACAAGACTACTGGCATTAAATGGTTTATAGATGAAGTTACTTTGTTAATTTCACTGTTCTAGATTTTATTTCTTTTTAATAGACCAAGTTTTATGTCTGCTATTGATTAGCGGTACACTATACAGTATATTGTCAAAAGTACTGGGACACCTAACCAAGTAAGTAAGTAAGTAAGTGAAAATGTATTTATAAAGCGCCTCTCACGATACAAATCACAAAGCGCTTAACAAGAGAAAACATTGTACAAAACCACAGATGTGAACAAATGAGCAGAAAATGAGAAAACATGACACAAGTAACAACAAGTTAAACAAAGGCAGATTTGAACAGATGGGTTTTAAACTTTTTCTTAAATGAGTCCACCGAGTCCACAGACTTCAGAGAGAGAGGAAGAGAGTTCCAGCGCCTTGGAGCCACAGATGAAAATATTCTGTCTCCTTTAGTTCTCAGTCTGGTTTTGGGGACTGAGAATAGACATTGGTCAGAGGACCTGAGGGACCTGGATGGAGTGTAGAGTTTTAGATAAGTTGTAATGTATGCCGGTGTCTGACCATGCAGGGCTCTCCACATCAGGACAAGGATCTTGAAGTGAATTCTAGAATTAACTGGAAGCCAGTGCAGCTGCATCAACAGAAGATTGACATGTGTGAATCTGGATGATTTAGTCAAAAGTCTGGCAGCAGCATTCTGTACAGTCTGTTGTCTGTTTATGGAGGTTTTAGAAAGGCAAGTATAGATGGAGTTACAGTAGTCCAAGCGGGATGAGACAAAGGCATGGACTAAGACCTCCATTTCAGGACGGGAGACAATGGAACCAAGTTTAGCAATGTTTCTGAGGTGGTAGAAGCAGGATTTAACCAGAGAGCTGATGTGATTATTAGGGATGGGACGATACACTTAAACTCACGATACGATGCACCTCGATATGTCAGAGTCACGATACGATATTTCACGATACGATATCAAGAAGAAGAAAAAATAAAAAATATTACTGTATAATACCAACTTGTTTATTTTTGTTTCAGTTGCACACGGGGAAACACAAGGCCTAACAGGCCAAACACAAACCAGAACACTCCCTTAGTGCTGCTCTAACCCTAGGTTGTTATCTCAGGTTTGTTTCTGATCACGACTTCTAAACCTCCTACTCTCAACCCAAGGTTTAAAACTGAAGGAGGCTCTTTAATGGGAGACAATGAGTCTTCAAAATAACTGGAAAATTCAGCTGTTTTCAATTCAAACTGAACATGATCATGTCCAGGATGACAGAGAATCTACTCCAACATGCTGCAGCGTTCTGTCAAAAGGGAATCTGAAACTTCAATCTAGCTGCTGTCAGTAACAATAAAACAGATTTAAAACATTAAAACTCTAAGCAGATTAAATAGTTCAGAAAAAGCAAAATAATAATATTAATCTCACAACTTTGTGTGTTGTCAGATTATTATTATTATTACTAATAATAGGTTCATTTATTGGTCAGCCATTTCAGGTCCTAGAGGGCTGAACCCAGCAGCTTCTCATCTGGAGGACTTTAATTATTTTACAGTTTATTTGTTCAGCGTTCTGACGTCTGGCTCATATAGATGAGTGAGTGTAGATGTGTCTGACTGTTGATTTCTGCAGTGAGACATGAAAACTCACCTCACTCCAACACCTTTAAATCCACCGTGTTGATGTATTTTAACGAACTTCCTCCGGTATTTCCACGGTAGTTTTTGTTGCAGGACGCAAAGTTTACATCACTCTGATGGAGTAAAAGTTCGGCAGATATACTTTCACTTTCATTTCCGGCGCTGAGCTCCGGGACAGCAGGGAGGAGAGGGAGAGACGCAACGCTGCACACAGAGGGTCTGCAGGCTGCATGATCAGCTGTGAAATACTTTGTTCAGTCTTGGCAGATCACGTTTTTTTTTTTTTTCAGGGACATCACCCGATTCTGTTCAGCAGCTGATGCTCGATGTCAACCCTAAATTGCCTGCATTACTACTACTCACGCAGCAGCGCCATTTAGTGTTTATTTCGCGATTCATTTTTTTTCAACTCGATGCATTTCGTCACGTTTTATATCGCGAAATTTCGCCAAACGGTATTTCGTCCCATCCCTAGTGATTATCTAGAGTGAAACCTGAGTCAATGGTTACTCCAAGGTTTCTGATGTTAGATTTAACTAAAGGAGCCAGAGGTCCAAGGATCTCCTTCACCTTAGGAGTGATGTTTTCTGCTGCAAAGATGATTATTTCAGTTTTGCTCTCATTAAGTTGTAGGAAGCTGCCTGACATCCAGCTCTTAATTGAATCCAGGCATTTCAGGAGGTTGTGGACCTTGGAGAGATTGTTCGGAGGAAAAGATATGTACAACTGGATATCGTCTGCGTACGACTGATAAGATATGTCCTTGAAGGATAACAATATTTGACCAAGAGGGAGCAGATAGAGCAGGAATAGCAGAGGTCCCAAGACAGAACCTTGGGCAACACCAAAATGCACAGGACTGGAGAGGGATTTGTGAGTGGATGATGTCAGGATGTCAGGCGCATCACTAGTGTGCGTGGCGCCTTTCTGCAGCAGTAGATCTCTTTCTGAAGCTGCGGGAGGGGCTGCCTGACCGTGGTGTAGGGGTAGCTTAGTGGACTAAAGGAGTTGCTGTGGTGCGCCACTCGCTTGGCGCTCGGCTTCGCCTCCAGGACTCCGGTCCGGGACCGAGTTCCGAACCATGTACGCAGGGGGAGGGCGAGTTCCGCGGGTTCCGAGTGAGCGACGAACCTGCTCATTAGCGCTCGCGTGTCTCCTCGGACACGCCTGCTCCTTATAGACCAGGGACCAGGTCTGGATTTGCTGGGTCCAGACAGAGCCGGTTCTGGGTCCAGATCCGGACCGCGGTCCGCCTGTTAGTGACCCCTGTTCTAGAAGCACATTGGTCAGGTCAGCCATAGCATTAAAAGGTTGGACTTGTAGCCTCCACTTTAACTCATCACATCAAAGGACAGAAGAAAAAGATACAATTTCTTCTTCTGTACAAAAAGACAGTTCTTGGTTTCTTCTTCAATTAGAATGAAAAATACAAATAGGAATTTGTTAAAAGCATCTAGTCTAATTACTAGACACATTGCTTCCAAATTTTTACTTTAAAGAAAGGTTTGTGTCAAAAGCCATCAATGTGGAGAACTCAGGGATCTCGGAGTTAGAAAATCTCACCAAATATACCAGTAAATCCATTCTGGCTCTTTACATTTCAGACTGAAGAATTACATACTTTCTCTGTGATGTTGCTTCTGGTCGATGAATGTAATAATGTATACATTCTTAATGCCAATAATAAGCTGCAACAACCTAAATGGTGACATTTATTTTATTAATGCAAATACCTAATCTATCTTTCATATATTAGCCTTCATGTATTGCATGTCTTTGTCTATATGTGCACTTTAAGCACTCTACAAATCGCCTGCACCCCCACCCCCAAGCACAGTGTGCCCTTAATAGCTTTTTCTCCTCTCCATCACTCTCAGATGCCCGTCGCCCTGCGTCCTCTGTCTGTGACTGTCCAGCATCTCTTTGTGATGTTCCTGCAGCAGATGGAAGCCCATTCAACGCCATCAGCTGGGGCTTCGGCCCTCCAAGACATTAGTCATGCCTCCAGCCTAGCAGGAGCACAAGAGGGCTAATTGGAAACAGATCACACACACACACACACACACACACACACACACACACACACACACACACACACACACATGCACACACACTTGTGATCACATTTACACATGAAATCACAAACATAGACAAGTGAACCCACATGCAGGCCATTGCACATGCACACACATGCACAATATTGCACACTTAATTACACTGCTTCTCACACTAATACACTCTCAGACAAAGTGTTGCACACACTTGCATTCTGTCATTCAGAGGCCCCCTCTATCTCCCAGAAGGAAGCACCTCAGGGTGAGAGGAAGGGGTCACTTTATTGTTTCTTATGAAGAGCATGGGAAACAAACGAGGGGCTGCGTATGAGTAATGAGAGAGGGGTAGTGGTGCTGATGGACAGAGAGAATGAGGATCCTCCACCTTCATTAATGTGGCTTTTCCTCTCTGTAATAAAGGACAGCTTTGTCCTTGTACACATTGTGTGAAGTCAGCCCAGCGTGAACTCTTAATGGCTAATAGCAGTGAACACACACAATCACCAACATTCTAGCTGCACATCGACTTTGCTTCTCCTGCAAATCATCTAACTGCCTCCTAATTAGCTCATCAAGGCATGGCAGGTGTTTACACTTTATTCACGCAAGATTACAGCGTATGCCCAGGCATGTGAATCTGAATTCATTAAGGAAATATTCCAGGTGCAGTTTCCAAAGTGGTTAACACCCAACCTTCATTCAGTTTTTAAGTTCTGGCAGCTTTTTGGAATGATCATTTGACATCTTGATTTGTCTTAATCCTCCCTTATTGTAGGTGAGGGTGTTCAAAAAAACAACAAAAACAAAAGATTTATAAAATAAATAATAGCCATTTTTCACCTTCTTTAAAAAAACTGCAGCAAATCATTAAACCATGACTCAACCTAGAAAGCAGTTGAGAATGAGAAGTGTTGCTTGATCAAATGTCAACTTAGATCTGGGTTGCAGAAGTTCAGCCGCAAAGTCTAATTTATTTTGATGCGTAACTTCTTTTAATTCAATGGTTAAAGCAAACAGAGAAGAAAAGTAAATTAAAAAGTGTTGCTCAGGTAGGTATTCCCTGAAAACAAGCAATTATCATGAGTTTATTCATAGTACTAAAATGCATTCAACCAGAAAGCAGCCCTTTTTTAATGCCTCATTAAAATTTACCTGCATCACATTGCAAAGAAAGTTTTCACTTTTAACCAGACACAATTGTTTTCAAGCCAGCATCTAAATCTAAATTAAAAGCCCAGCATTCCTTCAAGTAATGCATACCCCTGCCTCCTTTCATGCCAAAGTTTTGAACTTAGATCTGTCTTATTGGATTATCTTTCCCAAAAGCTAATTTATTATAGTGAATCTGGGTTTCTCATCAAACACACAACAGATCTTCAGACACCTCCAATGTCTTTTGCAATGTCAACTTCCTTGTCAAAGTATCAATGTAAACCTTAAAAACTGAGAACCAGATTCACAGGGACTAACAATGGTGGAGCAGAGGATCTGACCATGAACAGTGAAACCATAAATTCACACATAAATACAAAATGAAGAACAGATGGATCAGTCATTAGAACAGTTCCTGAGTGTGATAGTTGACAAGAATATTAGAGTAAATTAAAGTCATAAACAAAAATATTAGATTATGAATCTAAATTATTTCAGTAATAAACACAAAATACCATGTGCAGTTATTAAAAATGAAAAAAAATGTCCAATAGTTGAAGGACTAGCAGCACATCACTAACGTTCTAAACTCAGATCATTTTATAATGTGTGCTAGATAATGAAATATATCTGATGATGAAATTCTAACATGTTTCATGTTATACTCAGGTAGGGTTGCAAAATACGTCATTTATATAGTAAATACTTAACACGATCCAAACAGAAGGACTAAAACAGGCTAAGGAAATGACTCCAATGAACACTTTACAATAAAGGAGAGACTGTATTTTAACACCACCAGCTTCAACAATCTTATTCAGCCTCTGTTGCACGTGTGTGATGAAGAGGACATGCAGGCTACAGTGAGAAGAGAAGAGTTTAGCATCTGGCAGTTACACATGTAACAATGAGCACAATGTTTATAGCAGAACAATATCAATACCTGCATGTTATTATGCTCTTAGCACCAAATTGACCCAAACCTCATGAAAATTTGACAACTCAAAAAAGAGCGGAAGCTAACTAGCATTGGTCTCACTTTAGCTAACTCTTTAAAAAACACATCAGAATTTACAGAAGATTCGCTTATTGTTATATATAAAACTGGAATAACATCTAGGAAAAGCTGAAGGGATTGACGGCCACAAATACGACATTACAACGTAGTGGAATTTGTTTTCTGCGTTTAACCCATCCCTGAGCCAGCCAGTTTCACAGCACCTTGGGAGGAGGTTGGGGGTTCAGTAACTGGCCCAAGGATACTTGGACATGTGGCTTCAGCCTGGGATTGATCTCTGATCTCCTAATCAGTGGACAACCTCTCTTCCACGTTCACCCCAGAAGATAGATCATCTCTCTTCTGTTGTACATGAGATTTGTGTCATTTTGCAAAACCCTAAATATAGTTGTTTTGGTCAAATCTTGATACTTATTTTAAGCTCATGCAATATCTGTTAGCGCTTGGAACAGGTTGTGTGTTAGAGAATCACTTTCAGCTTCTACCACATGAAATTCCAGCTTTATGTAAAACTGAGCTTTTGTAGGTTTTATGTGGGGATTAGCTGTGGAAGCCCTCTTGCATCAGGGTTATTGCAAAGGTTGGTCAGTTTTAGATGTACATGAAATGAAAACTTTCTAAAGGGTTTCATGAAAATTTGTCCAAGTGGTTTATGAGATGGTGCAAATGACAATGGCTGCAGACAAAAACTTAAAAATTCATGAATGATGGTTGTGAAAGAGAAATGAACAGAACACAGTGCA
Organism: Callopanchax toddi; assembly: GCA_006937965.1. Lineage (NCBI taxonomy): Eukaryota > Metazoa > Chordata > Actinopteri > Cyprinodontiformes > Nothobranchiidae > Callopanchax > Callopanchax toddi. The sequence continues at coordinate 5,334,767 of SSNR01000007.1, read as the reverse complement.
TTAATGAATCAATATGAACATCCAATATGTATGAGTATAGGACTTTGGGTGGGAAACAAGGTTTAATCTCCATAGTTTGAGTCAAGGTGTCTGAATTCATGTATTTCTTCCTGACTGCCAGACAATGAGGAAACAGAGCAAAGAACGCCTTTGACAATCTGCCAATTAAAAGATGCCCTGGAGCATGCCTTGCCAACGGGTTTAAATTTGTGTATATTTAAAGGTAGAAGTCTGGCAGTGGCAGCTACCAGGTGCTGGTGATTTTGGGTGAGCAGATACTAAATCATACCTGTTCTGTGGTGCAGCAGATTCAGCAACACAAGACAGGAGTGATGGACAGCAGCTGATTAGGGGAAGTCCCGAGCCAGTAAGGTTGGTTCTGACGCCCCAAGGCTTTGTCAAAGAAGGAAATATTCCAGCCTACAGGGCGAACGAGCACCTATTACTTATTTATTTATGCAGTAGATAAGTTGACAGCTAAGGAGCTGCACAAAGCTGTGATGAGCATAATACTGTTCTTTTAATTTAAGAGAGGCACGCTGTAGGAACCACAAGCCAACAAAACTCAAACTGTGTGGCCAACTTTGAGATTTTGTTTCTCTCCTTCGATTCTTGTTTCATAAAAACATCTTTGTCTACATCCTTAACTGAACATCTGAGGGAAACTACAGCCCAACTTTTACAAGTGCAAAGGTTTTGAGCCGTCTCAGGGACTGACAAACATGTAAATGAAGCGCATGGGAACAAAAACAACCTCAGCACATGCTGTCTTTACCGTATGTGTAGCCTAGAAGGCAGACCAATAGTGTAAAACTGCTCAGGCGGTGACATCGTGGTGATACGTAGGCAGAAATTGGCTGATTTTGAGTCAAACTTTTAAACGTGTTTCTCACAGCAGAAAAATAAATATATGTAAATGAGAACAGCCTTATTCAAAAATCAGTAGCGTTAAAATCCAGTGAGCTCTGCGAGTGTGAGAGAAGCTAATACATTTGTAGAGTTTGCACAAAGCAAATGCAGATGTGGCAGGTTGACTTCATGGAAATGGTAATTAGTGTAGAATTCAATCTAGTGACCTGTTGTAAGCTTTTTAGCAGATTCAGCTACATTCCAGATGACAGCGATCTGAGCCCTGCTGTTTAAAACGGACTGCCTGTTGTAACATGTCATGTCTTCACAGGAAGCTGGAAATCATCCCCTGAGTTTTAAACATTTCATCATCTGTCATTAATAATAATTGACAACAATAAGCGTTGGTGTAGCTACAGTAAGTAGAGTATTTTCAGCATAAACATTGTGATATTCCTCTGGATTTATGAACTAACAGCTAGTCTGAGTCGGCTCAAAAAGCAGATTGCTGCCATAAACTGCTGTCCTAAAAACATCACATCGGGTCATGTGAACATTATATTATGCCTCACACCATTCATCTCATGCTGATGCTGTTTGCTGCTAAAAACCCAAAGTCAGTAAAAAATGTCAAACTAGTGGTGATTTAAAGGTTTATAAAACAGTGTTTACAAAAATCCACAGTGACTTACAAATGAGGGTGTAACAATGCAGTTATTATTGGGGCTAACAATAGAGAAGAACACTAGTCAGGCTCTGTCGGAGTGTGGAAATAGAGTGCAAGCACAGAAGGAAGTGTATTAAAAGATGCAGTAGAGTAGATTAAGGGAAGTATAGGGTAGACACTTGGGTGGGAGACGCTCTCTGCTGAACTTGGTCTTCAAGAGTATTGTTAAGATAGACACAGAGGTAACGATCATTCCACCATTGTGGAGCGACACATAAAAAGTCTGGGCGGTCTTGAGCAATACTGTGAGAAAACAATCTTCTGATGACGGGAGTGGCTTTGTTGTGACACAAGCTTTTTCAAGAGCATTCAAGTAGATGGGAGTCATTCCTTTCAGTTTTGTAGGCTAACATGGCAATGGAGCTCGACAAACAGAGGGGTGATGTGTGCTCTTTTACACTGATTGAAGACCAGATGCACCATCATGTTCTAGACCAGGAGTAGTCAATTAAGTTTGCCAAGGGTCCAGATCCCGGCCTTGACCCACAGGGAGGGGGTGTGTCCAGGCTCAACGTGAGAGGAGTGGAGACGCAAACACTCATTTGGCTCCTGACCACGCCCCCTGGACCAAGGTCATTTAGGCTGGAAGTTGGAATTCTTTGAGAAAAGTTTAATTTAATTTTTAGGACTTTTGAGTAACAAAAGAACACTCCATTAACTAATTATTTATGAAATAGGCAAAATAAATAGTTACTTGTGGTTTTATGATTCAAAACAAATTTACAGCTGTTGTTTTTTATTTTAGAAAACTCATCTTTGATGAAACAACATATATACATTTAAATTAAAAAAAATAACATTTTAAAAAATGTATGACATCAATTTCATAAACACGCAAAGAGTAATTATTAAATACAAACCTACAGAAACTACCTGTCTTATGTGTGCTGCTTATGTATGTCTTACGCTCCACATAAATACTGAAGCATTAACAGTATACAGCTGAGAAAACACTATTTGAGGTATCTAATGTGAAACAGGTGCAACAGGAAGTGTTGAGTTGGCATTAATAGTAAGCAGTTCCAGCTAATTTTCATCATTAATCCTGGAGAGAAAATTACAAGGGCATTGAATAAAACACAGACACAGAAGAACATATCAGATGAAGATGAAGACAATCAAAACTGATGTGCCCCCCAGTGACTGGCTGCAGTGTGACTTGTCCTATATGTAAACAAAGGGGTCATTGTCCTGATTAAATAAAAGTACATCTCAGGAAAACTGTTCCAGGTGATGACTCTGATCCATGCTGTATGAGGGAACCATTTGTCTTATATGTTTCATTGCAGTTAGTGTTTTGATGCATTAAAATAAATACCAATACTGTGTGGTGGTGACTAGGCAGGACGTTCTGCACCACATCCTGAATATACAACCTCTGGTTCCAAAAACACAACATGACAGAGCCTGAGAATGGAAAACCTTGTCTTCAGTGAAAATAGGCGGAGCCACTTTGTCTAGTTAATCAATGTTTAAGACACAAAGGCTTGTTTGTTAAAGCAATGACCAAAATAAATATTAAATACATATTTCAGTAAAAAATGTAAGTGGTAAATTCTAAACAAAGTTGTTTTTCATACATTAAAATACAATTGTTATAAATATGACATAGCAAATCAACACAACTGTAAATAAAAAGGAACAAACAAAGCACAAGTTAATCTTTGAAAGTTTTATGATCCCGTTGGTCTCAAAGAGAGAAAAGACCAACGTTCATATTCATTATATGGTTTAATTTTAAATGAAAGAGTAGGATCACTAATACATAACTACATGATTTGTGTACTGCATACATTTACTTTTTTATAATTGTATACATCACAGAGCTACATGTTCTTTAATTTATTCACAAGTTGCTTTATTTGCAAGGTAAAGACTAAAACACGTGTTGTTCCTTACTGCACTTTTTGAAATGATCTTTATACAATAATGTGGGAGTTGCACACGAGCAAAAAAATAAAAAACCCCATCATGGGACTAATATCAGTGTAATTTATTACATCTGTGGCTGTGAATTCAACAACTTGGGGGATACATGTGCATCCAATCAAAAACCACATTATGCAAGAATGCATGAAACTGAGGCTACAAAATGATCATTGCCTTGCAACTCAAGTCAACACATAAATACACATGATTCTTGTACAGAAAGAGTATAAGGAATTACATTTGACATGATTTATGTATGATTGGAAAAGTCACTTGCAATTTTACCACAGAGGATGAAAATGAATCATCTCAACAGCCATTAAATTCTGATTTGCCTGATTAATGTGTGAGGAGACTCGCTGTAATACATATTTGTGAAATTGATCAATCAGCGACTATAAGGACACACACGCAGAAGATCTGTGTTCAGATCATGGTGGTGAATCCTTAATAATTTTTGTGGACCTGCAGACCTCTAAGATGAATGTCTAATAAAGACATCAACAATTAAACTTAGGACAGCAAGTAAGAAGGTTTGTGTTTGGTCAATAATTTATCTTTTCTATGTGTTACTGCAAATTTTACAGTTTTTTTTTTTTTTTGGGGGGGGGGGTACCTACACATTTAGCTCTGTTGCTAATTCCACAAATGCACAAGTCATATCAGTTCTACTTCATTGTAAAGGTGACTAGTCAGGCTTTCCAGTGATATAATGTTTATTACCAATGAGCATTGCTACAACAGATAAATAAATCAACCAAATGCCAGTTTAAACTTTTGTGGAGAGACCTTATTAGAACTAGACACGGGCATTTAAAGCTAAAGTTGAAGTCAAAAGAAAAATAGTGGCTCATTATGTTGTGCTTCTACCATGTAAATGAATGGGACATTTTCCTAAAAATAAACTCAAATGTCACTTTCATGTGTTTAATCTCAATGATTCACTTTTTTCTGTTTCAAATGTTCTTCTTTTTTTTCATTTGTTTAGTTGATGCTTTTAAAAGCTCAGTGATTGTTCTGTTCCACATTCCAAGGTCAGGTATTTTGGCTCTACTTCCTACAACAAAAGGGCACTTGGACATGAAAACATTTCAAAGACAAGTAGCACCACTGAAAAATGCTAAGTGAGGTTGCTTTGTCATAGTGACTGTTGTTTTCTGCTTATCCAGGTCCGTATTCCTGGGACATCATCCTTAGCAGGAAGGTCTAGATTATTCTATCCTCAGACACCAGCACATCCAGTGGGATCCCAAGGTGTTCCCAGACCAGCCTAGAGATAGAATCCCTCCAGACCTAGATCCAGGGTCTCCCCTTGCAGAGACATGCCCAAAACACCTCCCCAGGAGGTGTCCAGGGTACCTTCTGACTACAATTCCCCAAAGCTCATAAGTGAGGGTTGGAATTTAGATTGGGAGCCTAATTAAAGTGTCATACTTCTGTGGGAACAATTAATGTACTCATTAGTGGTTCACTTGACCACTAATCATATCAAAAGCATACAAAAAATAACTAGATTAAGTTTTCTTCTCCTGCAGATGACCATCGAAGATTGATTCTACTCTGAAATGTCTGTTTCTGAAACAAGCCTAAATGTCCTCTCATTTAAAAATAACACCTAAGGAGAGATATTTTCTGTTAGATCAAAACTTTTTTTTGAAAATGAAAAAAATAAAGGAAGGTCAAACTAAGTTTTGTGGAAAAATGGAGAGGAAAATATGAAAGAGAAAATGATGATGGGCAGCTGGAGGATCATCACTCCTAAAAAACCTCCAGAGATCCATAAAAAACTAAAACACTGCATTCATAAAGCACCTGAGTCCTCAGTATTTAACACAGTGCTGAACAATTGGCTCAGAGCTGAGTAAACAGTAGTATTAAAGAAAGGGAAGGAGTAGAGGGGAAAACTCCAACCACTAACTGCTCATGCTGATGACAGCAGTGAAAGAAAGCAGGATGACAGACATCAGAATGATTCCTCGATGCCAAACCACTGTCTCCTCACACTCTCACTGTAGACGTTTGCTGGTGGAGTCAGGATACAAGAACAGATGAAAGAAACTGCTGTTTAAATTGTAGCGTTCATTCACTGAAGACAATTTCTAATTTTAGATTCTAAAAATGAGGCTGGTAACTCCTTCAGAGGAGTCATGGTGTCCTGGTGAAATCTCTCACTAATTTCCTCTTGCACGGTCACTCAGTGTGTGAGGACTTCCTGATCCAGACAGATGTACATTTAACTGAACTCCAGGGGATGTTCATGCCTTAGAAATGTATTTGTGTCTATCCCCTGACTGACACTTGTCCATAATGTTTTCTGTGATTTGCTTGGAGGTTCCTTTGTCTTCATGCTGTGATGATAGGCAGGAATACTGATTAACTAGTGAATGGACTTTCCAAACACAGGTGTCTTTATACTACGATCACTTGAGACACGGTCACTGTACTCAGGTGATCTTCCTTCCCCTAATTATGAGACTACTAGCACCAATTGGCTGGACCACTATTGAATTAGGGTAGTCCCTATAAATGGGGTGAATATTTATGTAAACACTTGTTTTATGTTATATATTTTTATTTTATTGTCATTTTTTTGTAGAAATTAGTTTTCATTTTGAGATTAAATGAATTTTGTTTTAAAATTTTGGGTCAAAAAGGCCAAATTATGTTGCTCATAATTGATTTATAAAAGCAACGAGAAGGTCAAATATCCAACGAGGTGAAGGCACCATAGGTCAGCTTTGTGTGTCTTTGAACCTGTGAAGAGAAAAGTACTCCAAGTTAATAATCGCAGAAAAATAATTACATATATACTTATTATTTACAAATAAAATCATAATAAAAATTTGACATTTGGCATTTAATATTTTCTATGTAGGTTGTGTGGTTGATTACATCATTAAATTCTTTAGTTTATTTTTTCCAGTGCATGTTTCTAATAAATGTTGCATATTTATGGTACAATACTTCCAGAAAATCCAGAGTATGATTGATTGACGCTAATGTAGCACAGGCAGGCTGATGATGCTGATCCTCAGTGAGGCTGTCAAAGGCATGGGATGTCTTAACATGACTGTTATACACACACACACACACACACACACACACACACACACACACACACACACACACACACACACACACACACACACACACACACACACACACACACACACACACGGCAGCGTTGAATGACAGTGCTCTCCTGACCTCGGCGGCATTTGGAACCTGTTCAAGCGAGAAGCAGCTGGAGGTGTTGAAGCCTGGATATCAGCTACAGAGCTGACAGTGTTGCCAGTCGTTCGCCTCATTGCTCCACTTCCTCTTCTTCTTCATATTCTTACACTCCTCTTCCAGCAGAGACACTCATCAAATCATTTCAACCCAACATTCATTGACTCAAACACACTTTCATACACTCATTCACACACGCCTCTGCTTGTTTCATCTACTGATGGTGGTGACACAGCTGTTTGGTTGGTGTGACCTCTCTGGCCTCTGAAACAGACACTAAGAGTGTGTAAACCGAGCCTTCTCATTAGAGGATGCACTTTACTTTGTGAATACCAGAGCAAATATCTGTCGTTCATCTGTGCTCTAGTGAATGGGCCGATGACATAATGTAGGACCATCGACTTAAATAAAGATTAATCAAGCATCACTGTCAACTTCTGTTGAACAAAGGTGAAGCCAAAATATTCTGTGTACACTAGGCTCTGCCATGTAGTCAGACTGAGCACGCAGGATGCGTTGCTGAATACTCCACCACACACAATCATGATGTTTTACTGAGTATCCTGTAACTATTACAGCTAAACATAGAATCAACACCTTGGAATAGAATAATCTGAGGTATATTTTTATTATTAGTGAAAACAATATGCCATTCATTTACATTAGAGGGGTGGGATGTAAAATTTACACTGCAACCAGCTACCAGATGGCATTCTAGGATTTTTTCAAATTCAGTTTCTGTGCCTTGAATATGTTGATGAGTAGAACAGATAAGTGCTAAAGGTACAAAAATTTAATTTTAGACGGCAACAAAATGTACAAATAATTTACAGTGATACAAAATTAATTTACTGCCAATGAACATATTACACTTACACTATTACACATTGGTCCCTCGCTTTTTAGTAGTTCATCATTCGCAGACTCGCTGTTTCGTGGATTTATTTGTGCAATTTTGCATGTTTTTTAAAATGTACAGCCTATTGTGTTCTGCATCCTGACCGATGTCAGCCAATCTCCTCCGTGCAGCGCAGTTGCCTGAGTGTTGCAGGGTGCAATGTATTCTCTCTGGAGAAATTGCGCTGCACACTCGACCACCCAGGAGCCGGGTTAGGGTGCCTCTCCGCCGGACCGCAGACCGAGTTACAACCTTATCATGCTCACATATGAGAGTTTCTTTGCCTGCAGCGCCACGGGATGTGAGAAGTACAGAGCAGCTTCGATCACTTGCAGCTTCTCAGCAGGTGATCATGGTGCTGTGGGCTTCAAACCACGACAAAACACACGGTATCCGGGCTGGATCTTTCAGACGTGTTTAATACATCAATTACATTTATTTATTCTGCCGTTCTGAAGGTCCAGTAGTGTTATACAAGAGAGAAAAGTCTAAAAAATGTTAATGCATGTCTGAGAAAAGAGTATAAAGTGTGTAGTGAGGGGTTTTACAGTCTTTAAACATCTGCAATAAATGTAAATATATAAAGCTGACTACTTCGTGGATTTTGCGGGTTATTTTTAGAAAGCAACTCCCGCGATAAACGAGAGACCACCTGTATATTTAACAAGTTTGAAAACTATACTGTCAGAAATAAAGGACAAGAATTGTACCCTTTTAGGTCACTGGGGTGGTACCCTCAAAAGTACAGTTTTGTACCTTTAGCTGGGGGTTATATCCTAAGGGGAATAAATATGTACCTTACATATTTATACTCCTTAGGGTACATATTCGTACCCCTTAGGATACAACCCTGCAGTAAAAGGTACAAAACTGTACTTTTGAGGGTACCACCCCAGTGACAAAAAAGGTACAATTCTTGTCCTTTCATTTCTGACAGTGTACAGAACAGTGGTGAGAACAGAGCATCACCCTATATATGCAGCACTTGATGCCAACTTATGCAATCAGCTCTGAATTGGCCTCCAGAGATGTCTTCCACATTTCCCACTAAGTGCTTAATGAAGGCTCTTAGTGTCTTGTTGATGTTGTACATTTTTTACCATTCTGGGTCATAGACTTTCATTTAGTCAATCCAAGCAGTGCACAGGATTGCGTGTCTGGTCTTATGAGTCTTGGGAAATTGTTCTGTCAACCAGCGGTTGGTGTTTGACTCTTAAACGTCTGCCACTGTGACATGTACTGGTTCTTGTTCTCTGTGTTTGCTGTGATCAGCTCCAAGGTCTTCCAGTCACTGGGACACTACTGTGTGATGCCTTTTTCTCCCACATCATCACTTTCCTAATATAAAGACATAAGTCTTGAAAAAATCTTTTGTTTTTTGCCTAAATCAGCTCTTTCTCGCTGGCCACCTCTGGTAAAATTGCCTGTATCCTGAGTTTAAGAGATCATACTGTACTATTCTTATTGTATATTGGCCTACAGTACTGTATGTCAAGGGTGTGACTGAGGCCATTTCTTTTTTGCCCAAGTAGTGTGACTTGAGTCATTTGCCTGCTTTGAAAGTCAAACTTCTACCTTGCAAGTGATGGTTTTGCCCTGATGCAGCAGGCCTTGTTTCTTTTTGCTAAGTGATGATGTTTATTATGCTATGAGCTTGAGCTGCACCTTTCTGGCCCTTGAGCCATATATTGTGTCCCCTAAACTGTGATTCTTTCACAAAATCCACGTTTCCATTGCGAATCGGCGCAGTATCATCCACACGGCTCATCATAGGTTGAGGAGCTGCAGCAGCCCCTGTCCTTAACTGTCTATATATATCATCATACATACCAGTGTGCACAAAATCAATATTGAAATGAACTGCTTGGTGCACGACTGTTATATTTTTAGTGATGTGCATCATCACATCAATTTGATTAACTCTCAGTCTCCTTGATTTTTACTATTTTGACCGCAGTACTAAAATACACAAAGTGTTGTGAGTGATGTATTGTAATTTTGTGATGGAACACACACAAAAAAAGCTTAATGCAACTTATATCATCATCAGAATATGTAAGAAAAACTTAAAAATTGTAATTACATGTGTTATCAAATACTGTGCAACCCTAGGTAGTGTGGCAAAATCCCACAACATTCTCCTGTTGGTTCACTCTTGTTTTCTGTTGCCTGGTGGTTTGAATTATTGCACTTCCCACAACAATAAGGAAAAAATAACACATATTGGCCATTTTTACACTTTAATCATTTTTCCATTATCAGAGGCCTCAGTAACATGTGGAAGATCAAAAAGCAGTCCCAACAGCTTGGCTCCTCCTCCTCCAGCTGCTGTGGAATGGCATCACTTTCCTCAACCAGGAGTAGTTGAAGGTCAACCAACATGGTTGTGTATATACAGTACATCATTAATAATTTCTCCAGCAATTTCATAAAAAGATAAAAATCAATATTGGTAATAATGCTATTTGACCTGAATCACTGTAGCACAACTCTGACAGTAGTTTCTTTGTTGCAGGTGTCAAAGTCTGTAGTAAACTTTTGCAAGAGACTGACTTTGCTCTCTCCTCCTTGTTCTTTGCCCTGTTGTTCTGTGTCAGCATGTCAGTATAATGAGGGTAAAAGAAACGTAGCATTTGGACTGGAGCATGCAGGGACGGTAAGCTCCTGGTCTGCATGAATATTCAGCCCTGCATATGGTGCTGTGCATACGGATCTGCATCCACTTAAAGGCACTAATTAGGATGCTTGATTTGAAAAGAAGTGGCTGTGGTTGCTGTCAAAGAGCATCTTGAGCATAGTTAGTAGCTGTTTTTTTCCTCTGGAGAGACGTGGAGGAGGTGGGGGGGCGGGAAGGGGAGAAGGTGAATCTATGGAAGCGGATTACTTAAGAGTGGACGAGTCTGTATCAAAAGGCTGAAGAGACTTTATTTGAAAGAAGGACAGATGTGATGTCAAATCCAGCCATGAATATTGAAGGTTGAATTACTGGTAGGACAGAATTTTTTCATCTTTCTTATTTTCATTTGTGGTCAGAATTCAAAAACAGTTTCTTTTTCCCTTCTCTTTCATTAAAATGGGTGATGACCAATGTAAATTTAGAATATCTTATGGTGATTTATAGACAAGCAATAAAGTTGTATCCCTAAAGTTTGTGATTCTGTTTCCATGTCTCGTTGTACACAGCAGAAAGTTATTTTTCGACATATGGATCATGCAAACAATATTATGTCATTTAAAACACTGGCAGATATACCACAAAGAAATATTTGAAATCAACAAAAGATAACTTTTACAAACACTTTGATAAAGTACTGCCAGAAGAAAAACTTCAGCGTTAACGAGGCCAAAAATATTGGCCTTACTAATACTGATGGTAAAGGCCATAGGGATGTTTCTGGTGTGGGGGAGGAGCTTAAACATGATTCCATGTTTGCATGTGAACATTTTAGATGGATGTGTAGGTCTGTATATGTTTATCTTTATTGCATAATCTGATTACAGATGAACAAAAATTGAACATGTTCTACTTTTTAGTAATAAATAAATAAATATACACTTCCCATTATGCAATTTGCAGGTGAAATGCCACAGATCATGTGAAACTGATACATGCAGATCAAAGACATGACATAAATGGAGAATACATAATAATCACTCATTACACTGTCAGATTCTTTTAGATTTTAGAAATGGCAACATTCTGGCAGAGTGTGATTTTTTTCCCCTTTGTCTGTTGGAGGTATAGACTTGTATAAATTATTTTACACTGGAACATCACGTCTCACTGTGAACACAAAGGAACTTTGGCTTCCCTGCCCAGAATGGTGAAACAGCTATAAAAAATGTAATTTTTACTGTGGGCTGTTTCTGGCTGGATGCAGAAAAATACCATGCATCCAAACTCCCTAAAATTAATTTATAAAGGAAAATTTTTCACAAAATAACTTATCCTATTTCCAAATTTTCTGTGAATTTATTTTAAATTTTTATGTAAATTTGGAAAGATGAATGTATAGAAAATATTTAATGGATTATAAAGTTTTAACACCATCTGGTGATTTTGCTACAGGCCGGTCTGGTAACTGGAGGGTTGCCGGTTCAATCCCAGCTCCGGCTGGGTTATTTTGTCGTTGTGTCCTTGGCCAAGACACTTCACCCACCTTGTCTAAAGGGCAGACATTTTAGGCTACACCAATCAGAGGTAAGGCTTGAGGGATTGAGTTGTTGCTTTTTTTTTCTTAAAATTGATGCTGGTTTTTCTAAGAAATTGCTTCAGAAATTAAAAAAATGTGCCTACCTTAGTTGTTTTTTTTAACCCTTTTTAATCTGTATAGGTCTTTCCCATAAGCCCAGTAAGTGTTCAGACTGTAAATTCTTTCCTACATCCTGACTCTGCGGTCACCTCCTCAGCAGTAAGCCAACTTGTCAAGTAAAAGAATTCAGGATGAGTTAAAGATTTGTCCTGCTATAAATTTCAAGCAGCCCTCTAAGTAGCAGTTTGCTGGTGTGAGCCTAATTCATCCCTCGTGAGTTTCCCTCCTTTGAGTAAATCAGATCATCAGGAGCTGCTGGGACTCTCTGCTTTCCCTTTCTTCTTTGTGACTTCCTATAGTCTTGATTATCTGCTTGGGAAGAAGTATTTTTATTTACACTTCAACTTTACATGTGTGTTTTTTTATTGTTGTGCTGAACACTCTGCTAATGTAAAGCTGCTTTAGTGTGTTGCTTATTCCCCTGAATAGATGGTAATTTGGACTCAATCCAACCCTTTAAATAAAAACAAATTAGGTTTTTTTTATTACATTTTTCTCCTTTGGGGTTTGATTGATTTTCAAAACAAAATACCAATATATTTTACCATAGAAATTAGTTTAATACAATCAGTTTTAATTCATCTATGGTAGTTTGTACCTAAGGTGCAAGCCTCAAACTCTCCAGTTCTTATTAACCAGCATATCAAAATGTTTCCAGTGAGAAACATGTAGAACTTTAAAGCTTCCAGTCCCGTTATTTTACTGGTTTAAACTTCTTGTAAATCACAAGCAGGAGAACAGCTGAGCTCACACAGCTAATGTCTCTGTGTCAATAATAACAGGCCAAACACATGAACACATTTATTAATCCAAGTAAATAAAGGTATGAATGTCCTGCTTAAGACTAAACCGTTTAATTGAAGCGTTTGATTTAGTCTGACGATCAATGTGCCCATGAGGGTTTAATGGATTCATTTAAAGCCACAAGCTTTCATCACAAAACAAAGAGCTTCTTAGCTTGACAACCTTTACTGTGGTTATTAATTTCAAACCCTCCTCCTTACTGTGGTTAACAACAATATCAGAGCTTTGTTTAATCCTGTATGACTGGTGTAACGTGAGGATGATAAAGTGACCACTCAAAGCTCACAGAACACCTGGTTTAAAGGCTGTAATGATGCATAAACCTGCTTTATTTAATACTTGATTTTCACATTTTGACTCGTTATACAAAAAAAATCCATGTTTTTCTTATTTTATGAGAATTCTACTAAGATATTGCAGTCATGATTGATTTTAGTTGATTATAATTTTACCCGTTTGTTGATTTTTTGTGTTGTTCTTGTTTACTTGTATTTTCTTCTCGGTGTGTTTGCTTCCTCAGCAAGGATTTTTAAAGCTGCTCCTTCAGTGTCCCACCATCTCTCTTCTGCATTTGGGTCAACGCTGCATCATTTGTAAACAGGTTTGCTCCCTGCTGAGTTGGGCTGATTAAGGCCTCTTGTTTGCTTTGTGCATACATGTACAGTTTTGTTCTTGGTTTGTTTGTTTAGACAATAATAAATGTCATGACTTTCAGCCCCTTCTTTGAAATGCATTCCCTTTATATTTATTTGTTATCTGCGTTAGCTTGTATTTTCTTTCATGGGAGTAAATGCCCTTTATCTAAAGACTAAAACATTACAGAGAACAGGTATGTTTGACGCAGTGTTGCCAACGTAGCTGTTTTGTCCTGGTCCTGTTTTGTGTTACTGTTCTCAGCAATCAGTGGCAGCTGCTGTGAGCCTCTACGAGTCTACGTGATCACAAAGCCCAGTCCTCACACGGTAATCATCTCCTTCCAGCTGCACTCAGAGTAGGAGATGTTAACTCCTCTGAGTTTAGACTGCAAATGAATCACACATGCATGCAGCCTCTGCTAACTTCTTGTAGGCTCTAAAGTGGACCATAAGGTTAAAAATGAAGTCAGACATATGAAAAAATGATTAAAAATCTAAGTAGCTCTGTCAGAGTCTCTCTTTTGGGTCGTTCAAAGCTCAAATAAAGGAGGGATGTTGGTATTGTGACATAAAAAAGTTCATTTGTATTTTTATTATTCTAATTTTTTTCTTTCTCCTACAGCACCAAACATAATTACATACATCTTGCACTTTATACAAATGCTGTCATTTAATGACCTGTAGGACAGCCAATGGCTGCTTTCCTTACTGAGGAGCTGGCAGTGTTGGTTGCTCTAACTGTTAATTCACTCATTTTAAAGAACAAGCAGTGATGAGAGCAGATAACTGCTTTTTATATCCACCCTGCTGAGCTGGGATTAGACAATAAAACCACAAGCTATTTACATAAAACCTTCATCAAACATAACATCTTTTCTCCAAATATGTTCCATCAGTCTATTTTACATCACCTCATTTAGATCAATGGCTTTTTCCAGAAGCCCTTATAAGGCTGTTAAGCTGTCATACTGCTGGAAGTGGTCAGTATTGCCATAAACCTGCTGAGTTTATACTGGTGTAATGATTATAACAACTTCAGAGCACCATAAAAAACATATATTCTACAATACTTCATAAAATGACTGAACAGAAGATTGTTTTTTTTCTGCACAGACAGGATGGCATGAGCCCCTTGGAGTTTTTACATGTTCTGTTTAGGTGCTGTAACGATGTTTGGAGCTGCAAGCACTGTGTAGCATGGCAAAGTTTAGACAGCGCTGATTTTTGTAGACATGACGAAATCAGGAAATTATCTGGAGAAGAAGATCTTTTGCCAACGTCATGGTCTTTTAATTCACTTTAAAGACACGTTTAACCCTTAATAGGGCAAGTGCACATATTTGATCACTTATACACTGTGGAGTTTAAACAAAACTTCACATAAACATTATGGTTTAAAAAAAACACTGTTAGCAATTGGAGATAAGATTAAACTATATGAGTCAACAGAACTGCTGATGATCTAATGTGACGACATAGCAGAAAGATGAGAAGATATGAAGGGAGCAGTCCTTGGTAATCATGGCAATCGGATCTGTGACAGTGCAGAAGGTTTAGAACCTAGATTAGGAAAAACGAGGTGGGGCCATGCCCTCGGTTGGTGCTTTCTGAAGTTCCCTGTTGCTCCTGGTTTAACCGTGAGCCTGCCTCGTGAACAGGGTGACATTTTTCCCACCGACCACCTGATCAGTCAAAGATATTTTTCTGTATCCACATCAGCATGTTTGATTGTTTGTTCTTACCTTAACTTTGAGGGAAGTTGTTTTGTGCCTTCTTTGGAAGGAGGGAAGAATTTTGTGGGCGGAGTGTAGCTCAGGGCCAGTCTGGTAATAGGAGGGTCGCCGGTTCGTTCCCAGTTCCAGCTGGGTTACTTTGTCGTTGTGTCTTTGGGCAAGACACTTCACCCACCTTGCCTACTGGTGGTGGTCAGCGGAATCTGGCAGGTGACGATGCATGGCGGGCAGCTGAGGCTAATGTAGCTTTTCACCACTGATGTGTTGTAAAGTGCTTTGGGGAGTGTAAAACTCAAGGAAAGCACTATTTAAATACAGGTCATTAACCATTTAGATAAAATATGAACTGGACTTGTTGCTTTTAGTATAAAGCTTTGAGATTAGTTATGCTGTAAATTGGAGTTCTACTTCATGTTTTGGATTTCATAATCCTCTCACAGATGTCGTCTTCCTTGTGATCTGACTTGTTGGAGCAGCCTGATACACTGACTTTTTTTTTTTTTACAGGTTGAACTTATGTAAGTCATATTTTTGACATTTTTGTTCTTTTTCAAAGCTTTAAATCTGACAGCTGCACTGCTCATTGAGCCAATTGATTTTTATGACCATGTCGTCCTAAAACCAAATGTTTAGACCTGAAAGCTTCTCTCAAAACATCAGTTTAGAAGTAGACTGCTATTCTGACAAATATTTAACAGAAATCCTAATAGCACTGTGCAGCAAAAGGAAAACAAAAAACCCTGGAGCTCACTTTGAAACTGAATATTTGCAGAAGAAACTAGAAAACAGTTATTGTTTGCTGTACTCTTTTTCACAATCATTTCCTTCAAATCTCTGTATCAGTTTGTCTCCCTGCTCTCTGTCTTTGGATACGCTTCTTGTTCGCCTCCTTTCCTCATGCGGGGCAGAGTTTTAGGTAAACGCAGTCTGAGTAGGTGTTGTTGACAGAATTGGGATACCCCCCCCTCCAGAGCGTTAGCAGAGTGTCATGCTGAGACACAAAGACTAAAGAGGGCTTTAGGTCTCGCATTAGCAACCCTATAGATGCACACACACACACACACACACACACACACACACACACACACACACACCACATTTTTATCCCATATGCTCATCACTATTCATCACCAGTTATCTGCATGTCCTCTTAAGGTGACAGGAGGTTGAGAGAGGCAGGAAGAAAGAAGAGAATGAGGTAAAACAAAGAGTCTATTCAAGGTTTAAAGTCAGTGATGCTGCAGGATTTCTCTTATGTGAGATTATTATATTTTTTATTGAACTGTGAGGTTAAAAAGCTATAATGTGACCTATTTTTAGCAGCAAAAATCTAGCTTTTGTTACAAATACATTCTATAGGCAAGATTCACTGGGTTTTTGAAGATTAGTTGGAAATGCAAAATTGCAAAAAGATGCTTCAGTATTTTATTTTGTAAAAAAACGCTTTTGTAATATATGCATGTTGCAGAATTTATGTGAGAACAATCATGAATATTTCCTTGTCAGAATTTATTCACAAAGTGTCTTAATGATTCCTCAATTTGTTCACAATTTACCCCCATTTTTCTTTGCCCTCCCAAAGTTGTTTCACATTTCTCAAACCTTATGAATCATGATATTGAGATGGGTTCCAGAGTCTGGTTTGATTGAAAAGCTGCCACAAATATTTTTGGAACTTGTTCAAAATTCCTGTGGCCTCGAAGCCCTGCCACTCACACAAGAATATTAAGAACCCCCACGAAGGTTCCTAGACGTTTTGGAAACTCTTCCAGTTGCAATTTAGTCTGAAGAAAAGCTTATGAATTTAAAGAAAGGCACTTTTGAAACTGCAGGGGGGGAAATAATGGTACTGTCTTACAAAATGTGCTGAACTGATGACGTAGTTTTGCATTGTAATTGAATGAATCTTCATACTTTATGTTGGGTTGTCAGTGAAACAGGACGAAAAATAAAATGCTTTACCTTTATTAAGCGATTTGTTTTATTGTAAAAAAAACTTTTTTTGTCCTAAGTGTCCAACAATAAATAAATAATCAGTTTGTCGTTGCCTACACTTGGTATTTGTAATGTTTACCTACATAGTAAAATATTTTGCCTGTCCAGTTTTACTCTGCAGATTTGAACCAGTTTATGAAACACTGTATTAACCACTACTGCCATGCAGAGTCCTAAAGCATGTTTAAATTCATTTATTTTATTGGGATTTTGCACTGAGATTCTGAAAAACTACCAAACACTTTAGCCCGCCTGAAACCAAAATAAAGTATGAATTATTTAAAAGGCATGAAGCATTGGAAACGAACGAACCACACACAGGTTTGGTAAAACAATATATTGAGCTGTGGTTTTGAGTCTGATTATTGAGGAAACAAATTCTATTTCCAAAAAGAATTTGCTCAGTATAAACACACGTTTCTTTCTCTCCAAATAAATCAGTGCGATTCAAGCCGTCCAGACATCCCTGATGTCAGAGTTGTGCTAATGAACAACACTCCAAAATATTCCCTTTCAGTAGCTCAGCTGTTTGGCTCCTAGAGGATGTTCCTTTAGTCAGAAATATTGATTCAATTATTCAGATTCACTTTTAATGCAAATAGGAGAGCCAGAACAAGGATTAGGAACCCAAAGGAAAACGCACCACATGTTTATCTCAGCCACGATCACTAAGAGCACTTAAGCTGCACATAGGAGAAGAAATCTGCACTTTGTTCTGTTTCTATTATTACTTTAAAGCAGACAGTTTTTAAAAGTAAACACATCCAACCAAACACTTCTCTTTCAGCCACACAATCTACAGTAAAACATTAATAAATGCTTTCCCAGCAAAATGAGCTGAGAAAATAATAGTCTTAATAATGAAACCTGGTCCTGAACAAAAGAATAATTCCAGTTATTCTACTTCCTTCCAAACCTTTTGTCGATCAGTGCTTCCTTCTCTTTTGGTCATTGCCATTTTCAGATTCCTTTTAGAGCCTTCATCAGAGGGTGAGCATACTGTACATATCAACATGTGTCCAGTGTAAGGTTTGCACATTTGATCGATGCATCTGTAATGCATTAATAATCCAACAAAACGTGCCAAAATTTGACACAGCAAAGCAAATCAAGCTGAACGCTGGAGATTTTACATCCATCTTGCCTGTTTAAAATTAGTTCAATATAAACCACATGCTGAAGGCTTTGCTCGGGGTAATTGGGCCCCCCACTGAAAGTGAAATAGTTTTACACATTGTCACTGCTTTCTCTACCTCTGTAGGATGGTTGCTGCCTGGGATGATGGAAGCTAATGAAGTGTCGCGGCGCTGATCCACTGGAGACGATGCTGAGAGGCTGTGGGAGGTTTGGGGAGTCAAAAAACATGTGCACCGAGGGAAAAGGGAAAATGTGTAAAGAAATGTGGGAGGTAAAAAAGTTTGACACAGAGGCTTCCTGTCTGCCATCAAACCCTCTCCGGTGTAAAGTCTGAGCATCCCGATGAGCCTTTAAGTTCGAGGAAATAAGCAGGGCTTCTCCTATTTATTAAATGAGTAGACATATTCAAGACTTCTGAAACACAATCATGAAGTTTTAGATTTTCTTAACTTTCACAGCCTCAAACTGCAATAGCCTTTGTCCAAAAGTGGCATCAAATCAACCCATTTTCTATTTGGAAGTCCTGCAACTCCTTCATTTTTCAGGGAGTCTTTACTGTGCTTTTCAGCTGACTGATTCAGAATTTAGGTAGGATTTAATTTCATTGATTAAAAGCCTCAAGGACAAGCAAAAATTAGCAATTAGAAGACCAGAAACAAAAAACAAAGAAGAAGAGTCTAAATTTAAAAGTCACGATTCAGCAAATAAAACCTCAGCAACAGTTCAGATGTAATAATAATGGAGAGTGTGTCTGTTAATGAAAGAATAATATAAATTTATAATATTAATAATCCAAGAGAACTTTTTATTGAATTTCATATTGTTGTTTTTTCCTCTTGACATGCACAGTAAATTAAAATTTTCCAAAGATAATTTTGCTGCATAGTAAATTAAATTTTTTATCAATTTTTTGTGATTTTGTTGCAATTTCTTTTTCTTCTTTTTTTGGCAGGAGCTACAGGTTTAACTTTTTTAAGCTTGGTTCAGTTCATACTAGTGATTTATTTCAAAATGTAACCTCTGGATTTGTCCTTCAGCAGACTTCTTGTCTTTTTCTTTTCACTAAAACTGGAAGCACAGAGTAATGGGGCTATATCCACCTCTTAGGCATAGGTAATTGTTAAAATGGATTTTTCTATATGTTCAACTATTATAACAACTCCAATCTTGTGACTCAAGCAGCTTGTGTGACTGGAAGCTCGCTCTTAAGAAACCCTAACGGACATCCTTCAAACAATGCTTGTGGTTGAAATTCAATTTGTTAAACTCTGAAGTTATTGTAGTTACAAAAACATCTTTACTTTTTCTGTCAAACTGCTTGCCTTTGATATATTTAATGTTTGTTTTACTCATGTTTGTATCAGTCTTCTCTATGACGTGTGTTGTTGTCTTCACCCTTGTGAAAGAGGTCTTTATCTTAATGGGTCTCTTTATCCGGTTATGAAAAGTTTCATAAATAATCATCAAAAATAAAAAATCTCTGAGAAAATTCTCCAGCTAGAACAGGCTGACTATTTTTCCTTAGTGGATCCAACACATCTTGATATAATGGTGTTCCACTACACTCTATCTTTTATAGTAGAATACGCACACATTTTATTATTGTATTATTATCTGTCAATTCATTATTAGTTTCATGCACTTACTTGGCATTTTGAGACCTTTGACTTTTGACAGAGGCTTCCCTTTTAATTGGTGAAGAATTGACTCTAAATTATGGTGGGGTTTTTCAGTTTTCATTTTTTGTTGTAGAAAAATAATATTCCAGACAAAGAGGTTTGAAAAACAACTCCTTTTCAAGACAAACAACTTTACTTCAAATTGCTGGTTTCAACTCATCTTCGGGGACTAACTGTCAGCCTTTTCTTGTTTCTGTATATTGCCTGTATCCATTTAGTGAACATCTTATTTTTGTGTCATTCAAAAATGAGTGAAAATAAAGAAATTGATGTTTTTGTTTGGAACTTGAATACTGAAGAACAATACACTCTCAGATTTTCTTATTGTGCTATTGTAGCAACTCAAGTGTCCCACAGATGTCCTCTGGACATATCAGTGGACATTAGTGTCAAAACAGCAGTGTGAAAAAGTTCTATGAAGTTGATACATGTTCTGCTAAGGATGCTGCCAACCTGGATAAAACCATATCTCCTCATCGTGAAAATCAAAAATCATCTTGTCAACTATACTGTAGAGTTGAGTTGCCACAAAGGATTTTGGGATATTAGAAAGGAACTCTGTCAAAGAGCTGTAAACTTCAATGAGCAAGACCCAAAATTAACATTTTATTTTGCAATGATATTTGAAACTTTCATGCCTATTACTAATTAGAACATTTAAAGCCGCACTCTGGAGGATTTCTTCAGGAGAGCAGTTTTTGAATCTAAAGTCCAAAGGCTCCTCCTCAAAACATCTCGACACGCGCGTCCGGTCGCGTGTGCGCGTGTGCACGTGGTGCATATACTTCGGACATGAACTGTACAGCTCAATGTGTAGGGTTTAATCACTCACAGTTCACAATCTTATTCCAACATCACTACGAGGGTCTGAAGAGCCCTCTCTGTCCCTGCTGCTTCTGATATTAGCTCTGTTAGCAGAGAGCTGCTGCTGGACTCTGAAGCTGAACTTGACTCGGCCCTGGATGAACTTTCTGACCAAAATAAACGCATAATCCTGTCAAGCCTTGCCATTCTGTGAGGTGAAAGGTTTAAAAATTAAAATAAATCCATCTTTAGCTGGGGAATGGGTATGTTTTTAGTACAAATGAGCTGTGAGTCCTCAGTGAACGGCTGAGACGGCAGAGAAACACACGGAGCGTCCTGTACGACAGCGCCCCCTACTGGTACAGGTTTGGTCAATGCGCGTGCATGTTGAGAGAATGCAGAAATTTGAATTTCATTGGCTGAAAAATGTCAGCGGCAAGAAATAATGGAAAGGGGTCTCTAGGAGGAAGGAGGGTCTTCATCAGAATGACAGATGTTGTGGAACTCAACCCATAGATCATAGTTTAGACCTGAAATATCATTTAAAACATTTAGAAAACTTTGATACATAGAAAAATGCTCCAGAGAGCCGCTTTAACAGAACAGGGAAATTAGGCAGTGAATAAGTTATGAGCTTTTCATCATTTTGTAACCACTGCATGTATGACTGCCTACAGCAGGTGATAGTTGATCCTGCTAGATGTCCTCAGCTTTATCTCCCTTCTATCATCAAATGCAAAGTGGGATTAGTGGACCATAAAATGAATGAGCCAGCAGCCGCAGTTAGGAATCAAAGACATTTTTGTGCATGTAGTATTGTCTTTCACAGAGAAATGAACGCATGAAATTTCAGAGTAATAAGCTGATGACTTCCTGCTGTCTGGATCTGCGTTATGTTTAAGAGGCCTAGGGTAATGTAACCTCTCTGACCTTGAACAATCAGATCAACACTTGGACCACCTTCAGCCCAGACACAGACCAGTCCAGATTGTAACAATCATCTAAGAAATACCATATTCTGTTGACGGAAGATCATTTTAAAACTGCTGTGTTGCTTCAAAAAGTCCCTTTTATAAATTGTGTATGTATGTACATTTCTGTCAGTGTATTAGGGTTTCCTGAGGCAACATCTTGGGCGTGGGAGGAGTTTGGTGAGACCATGGAGAAAGACTATCGATCGGCTCCAAAAAGGTTTTGGCAAACCACCCAGCGCCTCAGGGGAGGAAGGCAGCAACTTGCTCACACTGTTTACAGTGGGAATGGGGAGCTGCTGACGTCAACTAGGGATTTAGTCGGGCTGTAGAAAGAATACTTTGAGGAGCTCCTCAATCCTACTGACATGCATTCATATGAGGAACCAGAGCTGGGAGACCTGGGGACGGACTGTCCAATCTCTGGGGCAGAAGTCGCTGAGGTAGTCAAACAACTACACAGCGGTTCACGAGTGAGGGAAGGAGGGAGCGGGAGATTGACAGGCAGATTGGGGCATCATCTGCAGTGATGTGGATGCTAAACTGGTCAAAAGGGAGCTGAGTCAAAAAGCAAAGCTCTCTATTTACTGGTCGATTTACGTCCTCCTCCTCACCTATGGTCATGAACTCTGGGTAATGACCGAAAGAACCAGATTGTGGCAACAAATGGTCAAAATGAATTTCCTCCACAGGGTGGCCGGGCTCAGCCTTAGAGATAGGGTGAGGAGTTTGGACATTTGGGAGGGACTCATGGTAGAACTGCTGCTCCTTTATATTGAGAGGAGACAGCTGAGGTGGTATGGGCATCTGGTCAGGATGCTTCCTGGACGTCTCCCTGGGGAGGTGTTGTGGGCATGTCCTGCTGGCAGGAGGCCCCCGGGTCAGCCCCTGACACGTTGAAGAAAGTACATCTTCAACCTGGCACTGGAACGCCTTGGGGTCCTGACTGAGGAGCTGGTGGAGATGGCCAGGGAGAGGACAGGCTGGGATTCCTTAGTTGGGATGCTGCCCCTATGACCCCGACTCGGATAAGCAGAAGAAAGCGAGGTTTTAGGGTAATTGTAGCTCTAAAAGAATTTAAAAATAGCTGGATTTGGGGAGAAATTCCAAGATTAATCTTGGAAAATCTAGGAGAAAAGTCAAATATTTGTGTGAAAAAGTAAATATTTTACAATGTTCAGTCTGGGTATTCTATATGGAGACAAAAGGGAAAATTTTAAAAATCTTACAAATTCATGAAAAAACAAAACTTGCAGAAAAGGGAGAAGGCATGGTGTTACGGTCGAGTCTCGTCTCGTCTTCTTCCGCTTATCCGGGTCGCGGCGGGGGCAGCATCCTAATTAGGGAGTTCCAGACGGTCTTCTCCCCAGCCACTTCTACCAGCTCCTCCGGCAGGATCCCAAGGCGCTCCAGGGCCAAACCAGAGATAAATCTCCGGTTACGGTCGAGTGATCATCATATTTTGTGATTTCAAATGTTGCCTCTGAATGCAGTAATTTTGCTGTCAAAATTGTGAAAAACAAATTGCCTAAAAGTTACCACCCCACACCATCACCAGTGGATGATGTCACATGAGCTGCGTAGCATTCTCCATACCATCTCTACTTTGATCTGGTAATCCAGATCCGTAGACAGAACTTTGATTCATCTCTGAAAATGATTTTCCTTCAGGAAATTCAGAAGGTTGCGGAACCCATGCACACAATCAGGTGGCAGTCATACACCTGTGACTGGAACACACCTGGCAGCACACAAGGCTCAAAACAACAGTGAATACCAACAGGAGAACATTGCAGAGGATTGTGGTTCAGTTTTGTTGGGTTTAGCTGTATGGCTCCTTCCATAGATCCTTACAGGTTATACCTCAATGTAAAGATGACTAATCAGACTTTCCAACAATATTAAATACAACACCAACTGGTATTAATAAAGGGAAATGGATGACTGAAATAACTTTGAGGAATGTACTGTTTATGTCAAATTCTTGAATCTTGTGTGGAAAAAACAAAAATACATATTTACATCTAACATGAAAGGCTGGATTGGTGATCACATATTCTGACGGTCACGGTCTCATAACAACTATTAGAATATGTTTGTCATTTAAAGGCCCACTAGGCAGTTTTGGTTTGTTTTTAGCACCCTCTAGTGTCTGCTTTAAGTCACTGTCATAGAAATGAAGTGTCTGTGCGCCTGTGTTTTCAATCATCAGGTAAAAAGGTGTTCTTTGTTTCTTTGGAGGCTCCTCTATAATGAACACAATACAATAGATCTCTTAGCTCATATGATGTCTGTGTTTTCAGCTCATCTGTCCTGAGCAGGTGTAAACATGGATTGTCGTAAAGCCTTAGTGCTTCTCCTGAGATACGTAACTTTGTGAGACTTCAGAGTACCGGACCGGAGACTCAGAAGCTCAATTAATTTCAATGATCTTTATTTGTCATTGTTAAAAAGAACAACAAAATTAAAAGTGCTACGGTCAGTGCATCCATTTAAAAAATGCATGTGCGGTATTCTGGACACAGGCAGATGGGGCAGAGTGAGTTTTCATTAACCCTGTAAAGGGTCATATTAGCACATACTGGCTCAAGGAAAAGATTTTAAAATATGAAAAAGCTACATAGTGTGCCTTTAAAGTGCCTGTGACTCCATATTTAAATCACTTTATATTAAACAGGTGTAATCTTTGATTACTGATCTTGGATCAGCTCCTGCAGCCTGACGCTGCTGGAGAAAATCCACATACTAATTGTTTTTATTTTCTACACTTTGAAGTTCAGCAAGAGAGTGAAACTGTGTTTTGTTGACTTGATAGAGGTCATGTTGACCTTCTGACTTCAATAAAAGCAGCAGAAGATCTGAAGAAATGTTCAAGAGTTTCTCACCTGGGCCACTAATGAAGAAATGACTGATTTTGGTGGTGAACTGTAAAAATGACAAACATGACCACTTTTACACAAAATGAAACCCTAATATCACAGAATGCATGATTATTTTTTGCAGAGACGACAGGATCAAAAACTGTGGTTTGCATTGAAGTCAATGGGACGTTTTTGTCCTGGAGAGGCACAAGAGGATGGGAAGTTTTAAATCTGTTGCTACACAAAAACTAATAAAGCATAAAATGTGATATTTTATCACATTCTTGACATATCCAAGGCTGATTTAGAAAAATATATTTCAGTCACTCAGAATATGTTTTATGTAAAATATTTCCTCTTTTGTCTGCTTTTTTCATGAAAAAATGAGCATCACACAATCAAGCTGGCATATAAAGGGTTAAAATTTAGATAATTATTCAATATTTGATTGTTTTGATCAGAACCGAAGTTGTTCACAAGATTTAAGCCCAAAAAGCAGAAAAAATATTAATCTAGACCATTTTTAAAGCAGTTTTATAGTGGACATTTTTGTCCGTAAGAGGGTAGTAAATTTTAAATCTGTCGCTACGCAAAAACTATAAATGCAAAAAATTCCAAATTTTAGATATTTCATGACATAACCATGACTGATTTGTAATAAATGCCCTGTTCACAAAAAAAAATTTTTTTTTAGAAAATAACTCATGTTTTGTGTTTTTTTCATAAATTACATCAATGACTTTGAGTATTCAAACTGGCATTTCAAGAGTTAAAATCCTCAAAATGATTGAAATTTTTATATGTTTGAGCAGGGCTGAAGTTGTTTAACAGACCTATGAAAAAAAGCAAAAGAAAATATGAATGTATACATTTTTTTATAGCCACTTTTACGAACGGACATTTTTGTCCACTAACGACTCAAGAGTATGGTGGGGTTTTTTTCATAGTGTTCCCTTGATCTATTTTCAAATTTCAAAATTGAATTTCAAAATTTGTCAAGAGAGGGGTTTTGCGACAAAAATTTGTACCATTTGCACAAACGGTCTCAAAATGGCGAGCAGACGAACATGGAAAAACTGCCCAAACGGACAAAAATGTCCTCAATGAAGCCTGAGGGTTAATTCTATTTTGTTTTTATTTATTTTAATATTACTATTTTCTTTTTAAAGGGGCAGATATTAATAAGAGTTTTTCTCTTCTTTCTATTCCTTTTCATTCTTGGTTATGCTTATTTGCAGTTTTGTGTATTTTAGTTTTTGTTTTGTTTTTACTGAATGAAATAAATTTTTTGATGACAAAAAAATGTGTTTTTCTGTCCGTTGCCTCAGGCCAACACTATGCAGTTAGGACTATTGTTCTACAGTGTGGATTAGGGAAAGTTTAGAAATTAATGATTATATTCATTTTTTTTATTTTACCACTGGCTACAGAAGATGAATGCCAGATCATTAAATGTACAAAATATGCATCAGTTAGTTAGTCATTAGCTCAGACAGTGAGGACAGTGAGATTTCGGACAGTAACAGTGGAGACATTGAGGAACAGTATACCCCTACATCAGCTCAGTCAAGGGCCAATCAGCATAGTATCATGTGTGTGTGCAGGTCAGTGGATGAAGTGCACTGTAGGATATGTGTGGAATTGTACCTTTTGCGTTTTTTCCAAACCTAAAGATGTCCACATGCTGATGAACAAACAAACAGTCTGAGAATGAGGCTGAAGATATTGCAAAAGATGATACTCCACAGCTACCCTGATGGAGAACACACTCTACAATGCACACACCACAATGGAAAGTCCTTCCACCATGTTATGATGTCATGTAACACCTTGAGTACTACAGGAATTTTAACCTGTCTCTGATAAGTCTCTGATGTACTGTATCTTTAGATGCTAACACCCATGATCATGGCATGGCTGCACAGAAAGGGAGATGCAAATACCACAATGTATAGGTACACCTAACATTGCTGTGATTCCTCACAGAACAAGAAATAAAGACCCTAATGACAAAATTTCCAATGCACAAATACATGTACAAATTCATGCAAACACACTCTCTTTTTAGACGTTCATTCAAGTTTAAACACTCTTCAAAATGAAACAGATTCATAGATGAAAGTTAAATGTTTGTTTTTTCATGTTTGACTGGTTATAACCATTTATGTTTCATCTTTGTCAAAATAAACTGGTTTTGTACAGATTAAATTGTTTGTTTGATTGGTCATTATCATTATAAAAACCTTGGAGGTTTTGAACCCTCGTTGCACAGTGTTGCCCTGAGGCAACAAACTCAAATCTGGTTCTTGGGGGTGGGGGTGGGGGGTCCAAATTTATGATTGATGTATTTTTAGAAACCACCAAGCTGATCACCAAAAGATGAGGTCAAATATTTTTACCACAAAATTAAAAAGTCATGCCATAGAGGGTTAACTTACAATGTCAAAGAATATCATAGTTTGACTGCTGTACATTTTTTGTCTTTAATTTATTTTTTAAACGCCTGACATTTCTTTATAAATTGAATGAGTTCACACGAATTTACTTGCATTTTCATTTAAATGTATTACTTTAGTATCAATATTTCTGAGATTTTTCTTATAATTTTAACCCAGCTTACCTAGCTTTGCTCAGTTCTTTAAATTTTACACTACTGTATATCAATGCCATTTTTGCAGATAAACTGAGAATCACTGGCTTAGCTACTGAACATTAATAAACCTGATTCTAAAAACTACTCTAAGCTGCCTTTTTAACTTGTATTCATCAACATGTACAGCTGAATGATTCCTTGCTCCAGCCTTTAAAGTGATAATATGCAGTTTTGCTTGTTTTGGGCGCCCTCTGGTGTCCGTTTTAAATCACTGCATTAAAACGTTACCAGATCGTTTCAGCTTCTAAACGCCAATATCTACCTGTTGAAATGTCTCCTCAGCCTTCATTGCTTCCTACAGGAGCGGTTATTTACTCCTTCAAAGAAATCAGCTGTGTTCAAGCAGGGAGAGATTGAAAAAAATCAGGAATCATGAGCTAAAAACATTCCAACGTTAGCATAACAGCTAGCCACATTGGGTTAGCCTAACCCTCGTGAGACACGTGACTTCCTGGGTACCGTGACGTCGACGGAGATCTTGCAATCGTGGTATTCCGGATCTAATCACCAGATGGGGCTAAGTGACTTTTCATTAACCCTGTAAAGGGTCATATTAGCACATACTGGCTCAAGGAAAAGATTTAAAAATATGAAAAAGTTGCATATTATCACTTTAAATGTGGCTTGTTTGGTTTAAACTGTGTCTAAATGAGGTGTTTTGATGTTAAATCAATCACTAGTCAATTCACTGCTACTGTGAAGGCCTCACAGGAAAGTAGCATCTGGTATTTAACAAAAGAAAACATCACCACCACATCTCCCACCTTCCTGTAGTTATTATGACAAATTGCAGCATTTATGGAATTGAAATACATCAACACATTTAATGAAACGTCTCCCATGTGGGCTCTTCTTTAGCTGCACTGCCTCATTCTCGACGTCAGTCACGTCTCTTGATTTTTACTCCACCCACTATCACCATCAGCAGTCACCCTTCATTCTTTCCTCCATCCTTCCATCAGCAAGTGGCAGCCTTCCTAAGCTAAAATCAATATTCTATAAAGTCTAGTAACATAATGCTATCACTTACGTTCAATAGGCAGGAAAAACAGCAACTGGATTTTCTTTTTTCCTTTTTGAGATACACGTTGAAATTAAACATTATTATTGATTTATTTTTTTTTTATGTGAGGTCACGTTCTAAATAAACACGACCTATAGATGGTGTGACACATTCATTATTTATACAGTAAAATTTGTTTTCAAATCAATTTGAGTCAAGGTAGAAACTGTATTATGTGCTAAAAACAGACAGAGGTTTCCACTGTAGGAGTTAATTATTAATAAGGCTAGATTCATGAAAACTTGTTTTAAATAAACAAAGAAAAAAGGAGGTAGAAACTGTCAAAGCTAACAGGCAATACTGTCAGTTTTCCTTGGGAATGGGAAACCTCCAGACCTTTGTAGTTTTTCACTCATGTATGTGTCAAACTACAATATTTTTACCATCATTAGTCTTCTTACAGTACTTTAAAGCGACACCGCAATAAATAAATATAATTTTTATAAAATCCTCAAAACACTCTTACCATTTTTGACAGTGGTGTAGCAATCAGATATTTGAGTCTCTAAAAACACGTTTTCAATTTTCATCCACGATATAAATATTATTTTGTTTGAAGACCAAAACGACTGAGGCGATTCTTGGGCTGATCAGGGAACCATCACATTAATAATATGACACAGAGACAAAACTTATTTTATGCAAATTATTACATATTCTGAAGATTTCACTCTAGTCAAAATATAGTTATAAAAAACAAACAAATTCATCAGAACTAAGGTGATCATTAAGGATTACATCAGAGTTTCTTGAAAGAACAGATGTTTAAGTTTGGGGGTGAGTCAGGCTCAATTTTATTTATTCTAATTATTAATGAAAAATAAACAAATCTGGCACCAGTTGTGCAGGTGAATATGATATAAAAGTCAATCAAGGATGGCGGTTGGAAGCTTTATTGTTACCATACCAGGATTAACATGGATGATTGAGAATTTTCACCAACAAGGATAAAGTTCATTCTAGACAGGATATTTAGAAAGACCTAAGTGCAGAACTCCTGGGAATTCCGTTTTGTGCCCGCCCAATGCAGCAGCCCAATTTTCCACTCCACGACTGCTTCAAATTTTCCACCAATCACATCAGAAGCCACACAAGAAAACAGTTTTGCATGCAACAGCCCTTAGAGATGTGGTGATGAGCTCAGACTTCCAGGAAGGATTCGGAGTAGATCTGATGCTCATCCACGTCAAGAGGAGCCAGCTGAGGTGGTTCAGGTGTAAGAGGCCACCCATGGAAGGTGTTTCAGGTATGTTCTTCTTGGAGGAGACCCTAGGCTGACCCAAGACCTCCAGGAGGGATTATACATATAGGCTCGCCTGGGAATGCCTTGGATCTAACTAAAGAAAATGTCAGAAGTTTTTTGGGGAGAACCTGGTCTTCCTTGCCAGGGCTTCCGCTCCTGCACCCCAGACCCTGACAAGAAGATGATGAGAGAAGATGAGGTGAGGTAACTGAAAATAAGATGCCTTCATCAGTTTTCCTTAAGGTATGAATACAACTTTTGTATGTTTTGTAAAATTATTCAACACAGTTCAGACAGATATAACTGATGTGGCTACATAAAGCCAGTATCTCATTCAGCTGTGACGATAGGTGATTACCGGTAATTGTAAACATTTGCAAACAAGTTTGAGAGTTCTCAGTTTCCTTGCATGAGTCACAGGATCCTGCTCTCTTGTAGTTAGAATTTGAAACAAGTTAAGAAGTAAGAGCACAGTAGTCTTCATCATATTACCATGAAAAGTGGTTTGGAAACAATGACAGGCTTCCTAGCCATGCTAAGTTATTGAAGGACCTTGGTTGAATTGAGCCAGTCTTGTTATTTAATCAGGTAGAAGTGCTTTATAGAAGGATAAACAGCAAACACAAACAGGAGTCTTTATTCAACAAAAGGTATGTGACAACCTTTCATATCACTATCCGCCTGACTGACTCAAACCACAAGCAGCTGAATTCTGTTACAGCAAAAGAAAACGCTGAATTTGACCAGAATTTTCAACAGCTTGTTTCAAAGATACCAGGCACCGAGCATCACCTCATTAATCCAATCTGAACAACCAAACATGATGACGGCTACATCATTCTGTTTTTAATCATCTTAAACAGAAAGAGAAAAATAATGCAAACACAGTTATTACCACAAGGCATGGTTTGAGTTGCTAATGGGCTCTGTGCACGCAGCTACGTGACGCAATTTCCGGTAGAAGGTCAGGATGGACGTAAACTTCCGGTAGCCGCTGGAAGCACATACTGTGTTTGCTAGTTTCCTTTCGGGAGCTTGTAAATCTTTCTTTTTTTTTGTAAATCTTTCTTCTTTTTTTGTGCGTGGCCTTCTATGTCAAGCTTTTATGTGTTCATGTCCTAAACATGACATGTACACTGACAAAATGTGCGTTTCAACAACATACTGACAGCAGGTCTAACCACCACTGCTGTGTGCCGTTCTGTACATTATCAACAAGATCAAATTCCCACCTCCACCACTGCTGTGTGCCGTTCTGTACAGTATCAACAAGATCAAATTCCCACCTCCCATCGTTAGCACAGAGACCGGAAGTCTCGTACCATCCTCACGCCAAACACGGAACTGATGCGTGCACTATAGATCTCTTAGCTCATATTTATGATGTCTGTGTCTTCAGCTCGTCTGTCCTGAGCAGGTATTGAGGTGTAAACATGGATTGCCGTAAAGCGTTACTGCTTCTCGCGAAATACAAGACTTTGTGAGACTTCAGAGCACCGGACCGGAGACTCTGAAGTTGCAACTGCGGTATTCTGGACAGAAGCAGCAGATGAGGCTGAGTGAGTTTTCATTAACCCTGTAAAGGGTCATATTATCACATACTGACTCAAGAAAAATATTTTTAAAATATGAAAAAAGTTCCTTAGCGTGCCTTTACAATAACCTAATCACAAACCTGTCACAGCGGTTCATGCATACATGGTTATTTACATTGACTTCTGTGGTTCTTTGCAATGGTAATAAGCAGTGGAGCTAGCTTTCAAAAGCACTTCCAGTTCAGCTTTTCATTTCATCATTTTTTCTGCTAGAGAAATAGTGTAATGCTGAATTGATGACAGCACAAAGGGTTATGAGGAGAAATCCATCTTGGAACTACCCCACTAAAACTAAACATTAGCTTATTTGTCTGGTCAGATTTAATCTCCAGTTTTCCAAACTGAGGTTATTCAAAGAGCTATCTACAACAGATAAGATGTTAATTCTTCAGAACAATTACAAAGAACCAAAAGATTTGAACCATCTCCAAGATTGCTTTAGAATTTAATTCACAAATACATGTTTTAGTTCTGTTTTATTTCAGCTGTGACATTTTAATTTTCTTTTGTTCCTTCGTTAATGGTTTGTTTACTCAAAACACTTTCAGTGTAACAATAATTATTGAGTAGGCAGCTTTTATTGATTGCCTTTCAAAAGAAGAAGAAGCAGCATGGCATCTGCAGTTGTTTTCTGTTTGCATCAATTTGATTTTGACAAAAGCTTAAAGTACACTTTTCAAATGTAATTGTAGATGTTTAAGTGTGACATGACAGCATACATTTTTCTGGTGCTTAGAAGAAAAATTGTTGTTGTAGAAAAGTAATCTTTCTCCTAAATGGAAAATCATCTACATATTCAAAACAACTCATGTCAACTCCTGATTATTTAATGAAACTTTATTCCAGACAAAAGGTTTGTCCGTATCCCAAGATAAAAATAATAATAAATATAATAATAATAAAATCAAGTTAAAACCATAGCATATAAAAACATAAAATTAGTACAAAAAATAAAACACATTCCCATTACAGACCATATAGGCAGTTGTTCCAGTGTTTAAAAAGGTCTGAGGAATACCTTGTGTCACTGGAAGTTAAAGTTGACAGGGCTCTGACTACAGTGTTAGTTGACATACTCAATCGGCAGATGAATTTATACATGTAGAACCTCAGTAGTGCATGAAAAGTAGGGATGTTATTCACAACAAACATTTGACTTGTTTGTTTGTTATTCTTCCTCATGTCTCACTGTCTTCTGCTTATACAGGTCTGGGTCATGGCAGCAGCCTCCCCAGAAGGTAAGTCTAGGCCAGGGGTACTCAATAGGTAGACTGCTGACCTCCATGTACTGTATGTCCAGAGATTAGACCGCCAATACTCCTGCCCTAATCTACCTGATCCACAATGCATCAGACCCTTCATGCTCCTTCACTTGTAGAGGTTTATGCCTCTCTCATGGTGTCCCCACACTTCACCAGCATCTTTTAGTCTACTCCATGTTGTCAGATGGGTTCAATTGAAATGATTTTCTAATTCTACAGGTCTGGCAGTAATCAGACAGCCAGTTCTTTACTTTCTGAATAACTTAGTAGTTTATCACAGTGTGACAAAATAAGGCAGAAGAAATCTAAAAGGGCAAATAGTTTTGAAATAGGTTTCAGACAAACACTGTAACTTGCTCTTATTGTTAATTTTATCAGTTTTCAATCACAGTGAGTTATTTTTTTCACAATTAAACCACTTGATTATCAGCGTGCCTCGGTTACAGACCAGGTTCATCACATATTGAACCCTGTGGGTGAATCGTTAAATATTTATGTGCTGATGAGTTCTTCTGTTTTTCTGTGTCAAACTTTTGTTTTGTTGCTTGGTTCCCCATCGCATTTACAAGACCTGCTCTGGTCATAAAACAGTGGTGTGTTTATTGCCATTCTACGTTGTTGTTGTTGTTTTTTTTAAACTCTCTTTACATTAGAGGTTAGAGGGCCTGATTCAGCAGCAACAACTTCTTGCTAAAATGAGCAAATTTATCAGAGGAATGCAGAGTTTCTGTGTAAAATCCCAACTATGAGACTGTTTGCTGAGTAAAAGCACTAAGAATGAGAGCAGCAAACCCACAGAGTCCACAGGCATCAGGTCTGAATAATGGTTTTGATTATTGAACCAATTTAGCCTTAACTGCTTTTTATTTAGATTGCAACATTTTTTAAATTAAAATAAAAAGAAACTCATACACAGTAAAGAGATTTGTTTTGCACGTTTGTTTAAAAGGAATATAAACATTATATATATGATGTGTTTGTATTTAATTTATATGCGTGTGTGTGTGTGTGTGTATAGTACATATATACACTAAAACAAAATCTGGATTTTTAAAAATAATCATAAAAACAGATCCATGTTTATCATTTTTTTTACAATAAGATAAAATTCTGTTAGTTCATAAGAGTGATTTTTTAAATTATATTTTGTGTGGAATTTAGATATATATTTTTATCCAATTTAGCACCCAAAACTATCAGTTTGGCTGGTTTTATTTTCTTTTAGTTACCATCCTGACCCAAATCATCAGTAAATTATCTCGAATTGCTCTGAGTCTAATTAATAAAGCGGTCCTGTTTCCCCTTCCTTTCTTTTCCCGCAAAGCTGTGGCAGTAATGAAAGTTGAAGGAATTACAGTGAAACTATTGATCTGTCGCTGGCTGAAACACTAAACAGGTTTCCTTTCTGGCTGCCAGCTTGAGGCAGGACCTCCCTCCCAACCCGGAGTTGGCAAGCCACCCTTTTTCTGGTTGAGAACCATGGTCTCAGACTTGGAGCAACAAACCTTATTCTGATATTGGAGCTTTAACCTGAAACATAAACTCACAGCTTTAATCATCCAACAGTTAACTCCCAGCATTCCTCTCTTGTCTGGTTTGTGGCAGCAGCATTGTTTCTTGCCACAGTCTCTGTTGATTTGTTGATATTTGTTGAGCTGTGCATCTTCTCTCATAACTGTTTAGAGACAGTTTAGAAACTTCCTAGTGAATGCCACTCACAAATTGCTGCCGGCAGTTGCAGACCAGTGGATACTAGCTAACGCTTGGCTTGTCTGAAGAATAACACAGATTCAATACAAACTATTTCTGTAATCTACTGTATGCTCCACAAAAGACATCAAGAATGTGTGTTGAAAACTAAACTGATAACTCTGAACCTACAGTGTAATTTGTGTTAGTCTGTTTCTATGGTGATGTAGTAAAACAAATCTGAACTCTTAATACAGATCACTGACCTATTAATCTCACTACACTCCTCAGAGCAGATCAGAAGTCTTAGTCATTCTTTTTGCTGCCTCATTCATGAGTGGAAACAGGTAGATTGACAGTAGTTGTTGTTGTGTGCGTGTGTGTGTTTATGTGTGTGTGTGTGTGTGGTGAGTCACTACAACAGGCGAGCCAAAGAAGAAAGGACGGTTGACTCATAAGTGCAGAGTGTTTACAGCTTTTCAGCAGAGCTCTGCTTATTGTACCTATAAAGTCATTTTATAGCTTCTATAAATAGGAACACACACAGACACAATTCTTTCTAGCATCAATATACTGAAACCTGAAAACCTTTAAAACCTGTTGATTATTGTCTCTTGAAACGGCTCCAGCTGTTTCCAGGCAGCTTTGGTTTGGGGTTTTGGATTTACTTTAAACTGAACACTTGAGAAGAGTTGATAGGATTTGGTCTAAATGGTGCAGATTTTTCCTCTCTGCCAGCTTAAGAATATAAATTTGATTCAGGTATTAAAATGTTGTTCTATTCCTGGTTTCCCTGGGTTTTCTAATCTTCCAGCTAATGGGGAACTTTTCCTGTCTGTCTGACTGAGCTGATCTAATTGTGCTTGTATCCTGCTGCTTCCCGCCTCTAAATCTGTTCACAGTCTGTTTTTCAGAGCTAGAAATAAGAGTTTCCAAATTACACCTGAGACTAAAAAAGTGGTTGTTTTCTTTTGCTTGTTCTGTTTTTTTTTATTAGGCAAATCTTCATAGTTTTGGAAGTAAATAGCTTTTATTGTTGTTAGTAATGGTCTTTAAATGTAGGTCTTGTTAGCATGGATACACAGTTTTTCCAAAACAAATAACTTTTTCCTTCCAAAAATATCCTAAAACACAAGACCATTTCTAGAAATGTCTTCATCCACATGAAAACAACAATAAAAATAAGGCTGTAACTATTCCATGCCTGTATGTGGCACTGTAGCTCTGCCACTAAAAGAAGAACCAAGGTGTGGAGTTGCACATAACGCTTGTTGGAGCTCAAAATGCACCTGCAGGTTCACTACCAGCGTAAAAGAACAGAAAAAAATAACAAAAAACTCATAAGAGGGTCTGCAGGCCGTATATGGCCCAGAGACCGAAGGTTCCTGACTCCTGAACTATGCTCTATTGTAAACTGTTGGTTCTGCCGGGTTTAAAATTTTAACTTCTGTAGCATCTGCAGCACAAACACAAGCATGTAATCGATTCTTGTTTTTCTTATGCCTGGTTTGCTCGGGGTTGTAGTCATTTTCAAAAGATTGCATTTTGGAAATGTAAAAGTGCCATTTCTACATTTTCTTTACCCTGTAACTCATATATGTATAAAACCATTGTTTTGGGGCTCCTAAAACCATTTCTGTGTGAAAACAAAGCTGAAACAATAAAAGACCTTTGTCTATTCCAGTGCGGATGGATCTTTTTTTGCACTACTCTGATTACATTTTTTTCCCACCACTAAAGCGAGGAACTACAGTATATAAATGTTCAATACAGCCTTTTGTTTCCAACATGGGATTGTTATAGTTTCTGTTCTGGTACCAGTGTGGAAATGGTTCTGTTTTGGCGTCTTTTGAGAACTAGCAGGTCTGGGAACTCGGAGCACAAGTTTACAAAGAGAGGGATTTGTGGGAAGTCGAAAAGCTAAGGTTTTATTGAATTATTTAAAACACTGAGTTTTCATTACACTTGGCAATGGCTGAAAGAATCAGAACAGCTTTGCCCAAGGCAAAAAACTAGACTGCAGCCAATGAGGTCATTCTACTCATGAACTGTAACAACAACACGGGCTGGTTAGAGTCATGTTAACACATGTGTGACATAAATTCCTTTCCACAGCTACAACAATTTGGCCCAAGGCTTTCTTGATGCCTTTCTTGCTTCCATATCTTCCTTCCACGCTGAGCTGTGAGGTCATCACTCAACTCTTTGCACAACAAAGACAAAAAAGGAAGACAAAAAGAGTCCAGATTAAAGGAGCCTCTTCTTGCTGGTATTTGACTTTAATTCACAGAGATCGGAGAAGGTCAGCTTCAAACGATGTTGCTGAAAGGGTGATGACCATGCTCAATAGCATTTTTAAAGACTTGTCTATCTGTTACCACATTTTATCTCTAGTTTATGTAGTTATTACACTAGATGTCAAGGTTCTCATTCTTGTTCATAGTTTTGTTTTAAAGCCCACTTGTATAGAAAAAAGTAGACAAAAAGTACATCTAAAAAGTACTTTAGATGTTTGGCTTTTTAAAAGAAATTGTGACAATTGAAATAGTGTAGACACTGACCTATGTCAACATTTATAATAATAACGCTTTAGACGAAGTATTTTCTGACATTCCGGCAAAGACTTTTAGATTAAACTCTGTTGATTAACATGAAGCCTGTTGGATGTCAGAAGCACATTCTTTGGTTAGAAAAAGTCAAGATTCTTCCTTATCATCACTCTTTGCATAAATGTGGTCAAGCAGGCTGGACAGGAATCAAACCAAGGTCACAAAAAATATATTTACAGCAAAACTGAGGTCACAATTTGATTACTGGAGCCTGTATGAGTGCAAAAATGTTGGTTTTTTAAAATCTGTTAAACAGGATACCAGAGAGGGGTACAGTGTAATGATGATGCATTGCAGAAAAAACATCATGCACGAGTCTCAGGAAAAGAAAATGGAACAAAAATGTGAATTCTTAAAAAAAAGAAGTGAGCGGTACTGAAGTTGGATCAGCAACTTGTCTAAGATTCCAAACGTGTGGAGAAGGTGGTAAATTTATAACAAACCTTAATCGCCACCATAACCTCTAATAATCCTCATGGTTTTTGTTCTAAACCTTCTAAAATGCTCTCCAAGGCAGTTGTCACCTCTTTAAATGAAAGGATAAAATAAAAAGAGCACAGCGTGTTCTGAGTGCTGAATCAGGGCTTAGATAAAGAACACATCACACCTGTGTTGGCCACCACACAATGGCTCCCATTTACACTCTATTGATTCCACTACTGTAGAACAAGCAGAGGGTTTTATTTTTACAGATTCTGCATGGCTCTGAGTCAAACTATCAGACTATCTGCAGAATCATGTCCTTTACAGACCCACAAAAACAGAACTGGATTTCTATCATGAGTGTTGAAAGAAAAATAAAAGCTGAAAGGTGTTTCCTGATTTAAAACAACTGAATTAGACATGCACCTTAACACATTCCTACTGTGTGATATTTTACAGTTAACCCTCCTGTTGGTTTCATTACTAAAAAAAAAAAATAGCTACATCAGCCCACTCAAAACCCAAATCTATTTATTATAAATCAATCTCATCATGTTATGATATTCAAAAATGATGAAATACTGACACAGAATCACTTTTTATTGTCTAATCCAGAGGTGGCTCTCCTGTATGTTTTAGAGGCTCCTTGATTCAACACACCTGATCTGAATTAGTGGATGATTAAGATGCTTCTGGTGGCCTTCACTGAGGAGGAAACTCAACATTTAAATCAGGTGGAAGCGAGGAAACCTTTAAAACATGGTGAATAGTGTACTACCCCTCGAGGACCAGGATTTCCCACCTCTGGTCTAAACTGGTAAATTATGATTTTGTTCATTAAAAAGGGACACAAGAGAAGCCAAACACTTAACCAGATGATAGTTTGATAGTTGTAAAAGGACAATGAAAAAGGCTAAACTGAAATTCTCATCTGCGCTCCGAACAAGCTGGTTCCTAAAGTCAGGGATTGTCTTGGTCAGCTTTGTTTACCAAACCTTCTGTTAGGAATCTTGGTGTAACCTGTGACCCAGCTCTTACTCAGGATGCTCAGGTCAGTTCTCTGGTTCACTCATGCTTTAATCATCTCAGAAAAGTTGAGTCCCATTGTCTCCTGCTCTGAGCTTGAACTTGTTCTCCGTGCTTTCATCTCTTCTTGTCTGGACTACTGCAACTCACTCTTCACCTGTCTTAGCAAAACCTCCTTGAATCACTTACAGGTGGTTCAGAATGCTCGTGCTAGGCTTCCAAGTCCTCCAAATACACCCATGTCACCCTACTTCACTGGCTGCCTGGAAATTCAAGAGTTCCTTTCAAGATTCTGGTTCTGGGTTTTAAAGCCCTACATGGACAAGAACCAGTAAACATCAGTGAACTTTTACATCCTTATGCCACCACCTGAGGTCCAGTGTTCAGAGCCTACTGGTTGTGCAGCGTACCAGGCTAAAGACTAAAGGAGACAGATCATCTGCTGCTGTGGCCCCCAGACTCTGGAACTCTCTCCCCCTGAGCCTGAGATCTGTAAACTCGGTGGTCTCTAACCTTAACCCTTGTTTTCTCTATAGTTTTTCTTCACATTTAACTTTTATATACATGTCTCATGTTCTATGATGTTTAGTATAAATCTGCCAGTCTCTAGTTTGTCACCATAGGGCAGTGCCTCTCCCACTCTCTCTAGCAAGGAGTATTGCTCCAGTCAGAGGAGTTGCTCCAATTTCTAGAGACTGTTTGCTTTAAGTGACATCACCGGTGGGTGTGGTCCTTACTGTAAATAAATACCATATAGAATGCCACTTCAAAATGACCAGAATTTCCCTTTAAGAGGAATAGTAGTCAATCATGACATGTACAACCAGATGTGCCTGTCGCCAAGTCATTTAAAATTTCCTTGACTTTATCCAAACCACTTTCTTGCGGTTCTGATGGTTTTGCAGCTGATTCCAAGAAGAGGAAGTTGGATTTCTGGATGTCCTTTTTCAAGGTTCAACGCAGAAAGAAGAAAAAATTAGTCCAGAGTGCAAAATCTCAGACTTTCAAGACCTTTAGAGGATGTAAATCTGTCGGAGCAAATCAAAACTTACTATTGGTTGAACAGACTATCCAAATAAAGACTAATTAGAGTTTTAAATGACAGTTGCAAGCTATAAAGGCCTTGCAGATATAAAGTAAATTGCCATAAGGAATTTGCTACAAAACAATTCTCTTTTCCACCAAAGATGAGCTTCAGTTTATGAGCTACAGCTTAATAAATGCTGTCCACATTTCCCTCATCCAGCAACCACTGACGTTCAGAAGCAGAGCACTGAAAAGTGAGACAGAAAAAGGTGACTAGGGTGTGCAACCACAATAGGAAACCTTGTTTGTTTACACAAGTGATGCTTTAATTTGAGTTCCTTGATTTGTGTTGTATTTTTTTTCAACCACCTCCTGCCATCGAACACAGAACCTTAAGACAACATTGACTTTGGCTGCATTGACTTGGAAAGTGACGAGACTTTTAAAGAAGTTTTCTCCTTCATCTGCCCGCAGTCTGATCCGCGTCAGATCACAGCTGACATTAGTAACAAGCAGACAAGCTGCCTTGTGCTGGGTGCCGTCTGTTCGTACCGCACCGGTGAGGTCACACACTCCTAAAGTTGAAGCCATGGCCTCATTAAATCAAATATAATGTCTTCTAAAAGTTTAGATTTTTTTTCTTTTAAATATGATTTTAAAATAACGTGTCATATTAGTTCAGAATCATCTCTTCAAAGAAGTTTTGCTGTTTCCTTAGTACACTGTCAGAAATAAAGGACAAGAATTGTACCTTTTTTTGTCACTGGGGTGGTACCCTCAAAAGTACAGTTTTGTACCTTTAACTGGGGGTTATATCCTAAGGGGAACAAATATATACCTTTTTAGGGTACATATTTATACTCCTTAGGATATATATGTGTCCCCTAAGGGGTACAAATTTGTACCCCTAAGGTACATGTTTGACTAGTAAAAGGTACAAACTGCAAGGGTAAAAATGTGTACCCCCAGTTAAGGTTCAAAATGGTATCCTCAAAAGGTACAATTTTGTACCTTAACTGGGGGTACAATTTTTTACCTTTGTAGTTTGTACCTTTTACTAGTCAAACATGTACCTTAGGGTACAAATTTGTTCCCCTAAAGGGTACAAATTTGTTCCCCTAAAGGGTACAAATTTGTTCCCCTAAAGGGTACAAATTTGTTACAACATTTAGCACTAAAATGCCTGCAAATTAACACATACACAAGCAAGCTTTGAGCACTTAAAAATAACACTTCTTTTGTTGTAAAGCACAAAAATTTTACAATTTTTAAAAATGTTTTGAAAAAAATGATCTCAAACGAAAGTTTGCACAAATGAAGGGTGCTGTCAACCAAAATGGGTACACAATGGTTAATTTCTCAATTTTTTGGAAATCCTTTTACTGTTAAAGATATAAAAAGAAAACTTATGATTCAAATATATATATATATATATATATATATATATTTATTTATTTATTTTTTTTTTTTGAATCATAAGTTTTCTTTTTATATCTTTAACAGTAAAAGGATTTCCAAAAAATTGAGAAATTAACCATTGTGTACCCATTTTGGTTGACAGCACCCTTCATTTGTGCAAACTTTCGTTTGAGATCATTTTTTTCAAAACATTTTTAAAAATTGTAAAATTTTTGTGCTTTACAACAAAAGAAGTGTTATTTTTAAGTGCTCAAAGCTTGCTTGTGTATGTGTTAATTTGCAGGCATTTTAGTGCTAAATGTTGTCTGGATTCAGAATAAGGTTTGCAGACGTTGTTGGGCAGCTGTGGAGTCAGGAGACAGACCTCAAACAGGTGAAGGACATGTTAACATTTTATTAATGTGAAACTTAAGATATACCATCCCAGAATCCATGATTTTCTTCTGTTGAACAGGACTTTATATTTCATCTTCCAGCAGTAAATGGCTTTACTGAAAGGCCCTTCAAACGTGTTAAGTGCCATTTCTCAACATGACAAACTTTATGTTCTTAGTCATCTCCTCCTCCTGGAGCATCAATGACTTTAATATTCAGAGTGGACAGATGGTTAGAAGGGTTGCTCACTGCTGATTGATGAGAGGAGATTTAATGAGTCATAGTATCAGTATTATTATTTTTGAATTTGCATCACCTTGTCATGGTAATGATTTAGTCCTAAACATGACAGGCTAATTTATGTCTGAAATATTATGATAAGTAATGATTTTATATTTCCTGGAAGGAGATGAATAACCTCCTCTGTGGAGGACTAAGCGGCTACAGAAGATGGATGGAAGGATGGATGGATGGAGATGAATGACAATCACAGAGTGATTTTGTAAAGTATTTAATTTGGAGCAAACAGCTGTTATAAAAGGTTATGTCTCTCCAGTGTTTTCTATACAGAACCAGACTGGGTGTTTTACTTAAAACACAGATTACTTAAACTGACTAAGCATTGATTTTAATTATCTAAAGATCTCTAACAATCTGTTCCATCTCACTTGTACTTTCCTTCCTTTAATTTGAGCGATATCTTGTTGACATTTTTCTCTGAAAGTGCCCATTAAGAAAACCTAATTGTGAAATCGTTTTCTCAGGACAGATCTGTATGTGTGAGGTCA
The DNA here is from genome assembly GCA_006937965.1 of Callopanchax toddi. Taxonomy (NCBI): domain Eukaryota; kingdom Metazoa; phylum Chordata; class Actinopteri; order Cyprinodontiformes; family Nothobranchiidae; genus Callopanchax; species Callopanchax toddi. The sequence goes on along the minus strand of SSNR01000007.1, from coordinate 5,293,030 downwards.
TTCTTACAGAAAAGAACAACTCAGTTGTTACACCTTAACTACGCATTACCTTAGTTGTACTTCAATATTTTTTAAAATGCTCCTTATGGTGTCTTTTAATTTGGGTATTATTCCTGAAGCACTAAAACACATAGAAGCTTAAGAGGACAGAATGTTGGTGTAACAACGTGTCCAAAGTTAGCTTCTGTTTCCCTTTATCATTCATAGAGCTTTAGGCTTGAAGAATTTATCATTAATTATCTTAACAATAAATATATATGAGATATAGTAGACTAATTGTGATCTTTAGCCAATGGTGATATCACAACAACAAAATGAGACAACTATATTATGAGGATATCAGTAGATAAAGTATTAATCTGTATAAAGTACACAATGTGTATTTCTCACACTTTAAAAGCTCCTAACTGCCTGCAGATGAGGAGACAAAGCTCAGCACAGAGCTGAACTGAAGGGAGGGGGGGGGCATTAAAGATGCAAATGAGGACCATGAAAAACATAGATCATCTAACACACCATGATCTACAGTATGGAGGGACCGCAGCGTATTACAAATTACAAAAGGTAACAACACTCACTAACACAGCACTGGCTCAGGACGTGAACTGCGTCTTTGCCAGGTTTGAGTCCAAAACAACAAATATCTGCCCCACTCCACATCAATACCACCCAACTGGAACTTCAAGAACAGGAAGTGAGGTGTATTTGTCAAATGAGCTCAGAGGCAGTTGAAGTCATGAAAGCAGAAATATGAAACCCCACTATGACTCAATTCACCATAAAGTCAACATCCCAGTTACTCCATCAGACAACCATATACCTTCTGTACCAAGGTTTCAGCAGCTCATTGAAGGCACATGAAGCCATTTTTCATTTGTGGCTATTTTTTAAACGTTTCAGGGCATCTGCAACTTTTACTTGAATTTAAGTTTAATAGATGCATTCAATACATGATACAACCCAGTACTTACAGGGAGAAGGTATCCTGTTTGTACCCCTGTAAGTACCCCATTCTTGGCTTGTATGGACCACCGTAAGTACTCTGCACCTTCCCTCGTACATACCTTTGTTAGTAACCATACCTACCCTCATAAGTACAATGTACTTACCATTTTATGCAATGTTTTTACCATATTTGGTTTGAAAGGCTCTGCCATAAGAATCAGACCTGTTTCACACTCTCACCTCCCCCTTTGAAACAAACACGTCACCTGCAAGTAAATTTTGGAGGAGCACAACTGAACTATTGTGACATCTCTTTTGACGCATCTTGTCATTTGTGAGGATGACAACAGCAACCATAAACAGAGCTCTGAAATGGTAAGCCAGTGACACACAAACAGCTGAGTGACAGCAGCGCTGTCGATTAGAACAAGACGTTTTGTTTTGACGGCTCCTTTACACACGTGGCATTTCAGCTTTGTGACTGCATCAGACTCAGATCATCTTCTTTTCCTCCCCGTTTATGTAAAATGTTCACGTGTGAAAAGAGCCACACTGAGCTGAGAGTTTATAATCCCCGAAACTCATAAAACCTAAGGGGATCTGTAAAATTTGTGGCTTTGCATCACTTGGTTTTTAAAATCTCCAAACTGGATCTCAGTTTGCCATAGGTATCTGTCCTTTTTCTAAGGTTTTTGTTTGTCTGTTTATATTTGCTGCCTAGTCTAATTGACTAGTATCGCTGACACTGCCATCAGGGACAAATTAAAGACAACCATCTGATTAGTTTGAGTCTGTTGTAGCTCCTCCCCCGTAGAGAGCAGGGACTGAAGCTGAACTGCACCCTGAACAGACTAATCATTCCATCTCCCTCTCTGCAGCACCAAAGGGTGAGTTTTAATGAGGCTAATGCTTCTGTGACTAAACATCCTGCAGCCTTTATCTGTCAGGAAAGCAGCAGGTCAGAGGCCTTTGACGCCTGTCTGTGCATCAGAAGAACAATTGAAATTCTTCCACCTGTCCTTCCACATGACTTTGCCATCTCATTGTTAAAACTGAGAATATGAAATGTCACCAGCGTGCTTTAAAATGTCAGTTAAAGCAGGTTTCTATATATGGATCTGCAAGAGATGCATTTTTGAAGCAGAACCTGAAGCATTCTATAAATAAATAACCAACACATCTCTGTAGCTGTTTTTAATGTGGCTCAGACATTTTCTGGGTTTCAAAAAGGCTGTTCTGGCTCCAAAACATCCACACGGCACAGAATTTTTAGTTTTGATGCCAACAATCACACTGAAAGGTGGTTTTAACATTTCCCTGCTATAGTGATGTTATAAAAATATCTGTATTTGTATTACTATTTCAGTTCCAATCAGCCTCAAAATCTGAGTTGTTGCAAATCTGTAATTTATTACAACCAGCTGCAAAAGCAAAGCTGTTACGGTTTTAACCTTGTAAGTTTTTGTGCATGTGTGTTTGTGTCGCCATGGAAAAGCAGCTCCTGTTAACACACGCTGTCACTGGAACTGCCACAAAGGCAGACTTGAAAACTTTTTGAACTCTTTCTGCAGCCAGATTTGTTAGCATGACCGCATTGCAACCTTTTAAAGATGATCGGAGTCATTATTGTTGTGTAACTCTAACGGAGGACCTAGAATCACTGTAATCATGACATTTTAAACATATTAGACATTTGCTCTATCTATTTTGTCCCTAGTAAAACTCGTCATTACAAAGGAGCAGCTTTGGTACAAAAAGTAAAGACTCAAAGATGAGAGTTTCAGTCTCCCTCCAAAACTTCTGCACCATCTGGAAGTCCATCTGCAGCTCCAGTGAAGGGTAAAAATGTCTGAACATGTGCCTCCTGCTTGTCCATTTTGCAAATGCACCACTGGGTTTGTCATGTTATAAAAATGGAAGAATGACACAAAGTGCACAGAGTGCTAGTGAAGCTTTTTGAATGAGTGGGAGAGAAAATCAACCTGGATTTCACCTACAGGACCAATAAAGGCTCAGGATGCTTTTATTTTACTCCAGCTGCTTAAAGGAGAAAAAAAGCAAAGTATATGTCTGCCTCTGTCTCTGTGGGTGTGTTCATTTGTCTTAGATTTAGTAAAATATCTCAAACAATAAGATGGATTTTGATCAAACTTTCTAAATGTAATCAGTTGATGTACATCTACTTTTTGGAGTCAATTCAACAGGAACAGGAAACTGACCCTATAGCAAACACAAAAAAAGGATACAACTCTGAATTTTATTGAACAGTTTGAGAGTCCTCCTCATCACATTCTCCAAGTCCAGCAGATTGCATAAGATCTTGTTGTTCCATGATGATCATTTTAAACATTTTTCCAAAACAGCTTTATCTTTATAATTTCTCACTATAAAATGATTTTAGTTTAAAACTCTGGCATGAAAGGTGGCAAGCAATATGAACTCCTTCAAAGAATGCAAGGCCTTCTGAGTCATTTGAAGCCTGATAATGCAGGATGATGCTCTGGAAGATTTTTATTTTTTGGCCTTATTTGTGTCAGATGTGTGTTAACATATTAAATCTATGCATGCAAGCACACAATCCAGAACTGTGAGCACACAGCTGTAATGAACATGCTCTCAAGTGTGATTGGATGAAGAGACAGATTGTTATCACCATTAGACATTAGCTCTTGCTTTTGTTTTCAGTCCAGTTTAACTGGTTGAGTTGGTGAGAGTTAAGCAAAGAAACAAAACAGGAATACAAACTAAAGCAGCAGCAGATAAATATGTGTGGTGAAACCTGACGGTTAGTCTTCCAGTCCCTCCACATACCACATCACTTGTGCAACTTCAGTAGAGGTTGTACTTTAATAATCAGACCATTGACTGTTAAAATAAGAAGAGATAGTAGCTGAAGGAACTATAAACAGCTGCCAAAACATAGCAGGTGAGTAAAAAAAAAACTTGCAAGTGGAAGCTGAAAAAAAAAGTAAAACCATAAAGATTTGTATATTTATACATCTTTTTTTTATCGAAGTATTATGAAATTGCTATTGCACCTTAATAGAGTGGAGCAACACATCCGAGGACTCGTGTAACGTTCACACACCTCAAAGGGGAATCAAAAATCGGTCGTTTAAAAGGTAGCCTGTACAAATTTCGCATTGTTTAGACAACAAAGGGTAAAATAAGCAAACTCATTAGTTCTGTAGCTTTTAAGGGCACTAATACTGTGGTGCAGCAGGTACATTATTTAATCATATCATTACCAGGTGCTGAGAGTCAACATTATGAAGAAAAAAACTGCCAGTTTCATCCACCAATGTCTCTCTTCAGCATGAAAAACGTGGATAAATCATTTTTAACTGAGCAGGATGATGTCAGACTTTTACTACTAGTCTCTTTTCTCTGTGTATTTCTGTGGCTTTGTTACGGTACTGTGTCCTTCATCTTTGTGTTGATGTAAATGTTCATAAATGTGTCAGCTTGTTTTCCTACTCAACGCAAGACAATTTTTAATGGTGACATTCAGCCATCAGAATGTTTCACTGCCATGATCTACTTCTTTTTTTTTTTTTTTTAGCATTTTTCTAAAAACAGAATTACTTAAAGACTAAAATGGAAACATGGGGTTAAGCAGGTGAGGAAACATACATCCATATGAGAATATACAGTATCTCAACAGAACTCCCCTTTGAGGGATAAGGGAGTGACAAGATGCTGCGCCAGTCTATAGACAAAAAGTATTGTTGTTGTTCCAGTTCCAAACTGTTCAAATTCATCCCAAAAATAATAAAGTTGTGGTCAAATCTGAGGGAAAGCTGATGCTACCCCCCCTCTCTGTGCTCATGGTAAGAAACATTTGTGTGCGTGGAGAAAGCGAGCTTTTCAATTGTTCCAATCTTTCCTGTGCACTTGGGCAGATACTCTCCAGTATAAGAATAGTTTTCCTGACACAGATACCGCTCACAGTGCTCGTATCTCACATTTGCACCTGGTTTTCATGGATGCATCTTTGAGACTAATTAAATGCCATACAAACTGATTCCCCATGCCTCAGAGAGCTGCTAATCCTTGCGTTATTTTTGCCTGGCTATACGTAATGATCAGCATATTAAGGTCCTATTTCCAGACAAAATCTCAGGATTACTGACTCAGATGTTAAAAGTTGTCTGGGTAGAGGAGCATTGCTCTTTTTGCTCTGTTTTATGTAGTTGTTTTTATCATGTACAGCACTTTGGGTTGCGTGAGCAACAGTAAATGTGCTCTATAAATAAAGTTGACCTTGACCTTTTTTAAGAACACTGAAGTACATTTCTAAACTAGATCTTCTGATTCAGGTTTCCTGTCTTTGCCGTGTCCCAGTGCCCCTGACTCAAAGCTAATTCATGCAGAGTTTTGGAGATGTGGGGGTGCACTGGGGTGTGACGGTCCCCTCCAAAGTGAAGCCACCTGAGGGAGGAGGACAAAGAGCTGGTTTAAAGGTGGACACACTGATGAATATGAATGCTCTGCGACTGAAGAAATGTCCATTCTGCTGCAATAAAACCTGCTGACACTTAAGAGCAGAAGTCATAACTCACTTCAAATGAATGCCTGATAAAAGAGTGGATTAGCAGAGCTGGGTCAGTTGGGTTTTAGATGAAATTGACTGAATGTTTGCCTTTTTACAGCTTCATAATATGCACTGGCACAAATTAAAAGTCTGTATTAATGTAACTTGTTCTACATTTAGTGACTCATAAATCCACTGTGTCCTTTTAGATGCATTGATGCACAAGTTTTATGTGTTTCTTTTTAAAAAGTCATTACAGCTAAAATGTTAAATATTTTAAGTTCTAATGATTTAGCACCTCGTTTTTATGTTTTTGCCATCCTCAGCTGTTGGTATGTGCAATATCATAGGATTAGAATTACATTTGCATTTAAAATTTCCATTTTACACGCTCAGGTAAACACTAGTTCCATTAACATTTCAGCTAGCCAACATAATCAGAGAAATGCAGCTCTGGAAGATGTTCACGTCCTCATATCAGCCTCCTAATGATTAGTTTATGCTTAATTGCATTTAGAATTATGTTCATGTAAGGGTACACATTAAAACTACAAATGCTTAACTGTTTTTAGGAAATTACCATATGGCTATTTATGGCAAACTGATATGAACTGAGAGCTGGTCAGGAACTTTAGAGAATAAGTGTTTGGTTCTGGTTTCTTGTGCCGATCTGTCCAGGGTGTCCCCCGCCTATCGCCCTGTGACAGCTGGTGCTAGAACCCAGCTCCCCGCGACCCTGTGGAGGATCATGTATGTTTGCATGGATAGATGTATTTCTGTATTTGTTATATTTTTCTGTATTTATTTATCTATGTCTTTTTATACATTTTTTTCATGGCATTTTATTTTGTGACACTGAACCAAAGACGACGCCAGAAGTGTCTGACATGGGCTACCTGGGAGGAAAACAACTGGGTTGTTGTTCAGTTTGGTCCAAAGTTCTCTTTTCAGATTAAAGTAAATTTTACATATCATTTGGAAATCAAGGTCCCAGAGTCTATAGGGGAAGAGCGGAGACACACAGACTCTTTGTTGCTTGAAGTCCAGTGTGAAGTTTCCACAGTCAGTGATGATTTGGGTTCATGTCCACTGTTGGTGTTAGTCCACTGTGTTTCTGAAGCCCAGTCAATGCAGCCTCTACCAGGACATTTTAGAGAACTTCATTCTTCATTCTGCTGACCAGCTTTATGGAGATGCTGGTTTCATTTGCCAGCAGGACTTGGTACATGTCCACCTTCAGAAAAGTACCAAAAGCTGCTTCAGTGACCATGGTGTTGCTGAGCTCTGACTCGTCAGAAAAGTGGCCCATGGGGTATCGTCAAAAAGGACATCAGACCCAACAATGTAGATGACCTAAAGGCTGCTATTAAAGTAACCTGGGCTTCCATTAGACCTCAGCAGTGCCACAGGCTGATCACCTCCATGCCACCTTGGATCACCTTGATGCAGCCAGTACAAATTTTGCATTGAAGGAGTCCCAACCAAGTATTGAGTGCATAGAAAGAAGACTGACGTTTCTGTTTAACATATCATTTTACATTGATCTAATGTAATGTTCTAATTTTCTGAAACACTGAATTTTGCATTTTTATAATCCGTAAACTGTAACCAGTGTCACAGGAAATAAACATTTGAAATATTTCAGGCTATGTGTAATGGATGTTGAGTTACGTTGTTTTAAATGAGTGACCAAAACATTGAACTTTCTAATGATATTTATATTTACCTTCTGGTGCCAAGAAGTGAGAGAAATCGCCCATCATCAGCAGAGAGGGAATTACACTAAGTGCTGTTTGCTAAATCTTAAAGTCCTCTTGTGTGGATTGGTTAAACCATTGTTGAATTATTTAAGGAACAGCACTCTGTCAGAGAAGAACTGACAGCAGGGATTTATTTTGTCAGGCTGCTAAAATATTCTACTTATGATGTGCATGGAACAGAGATGAATTTGGAGTGCTTATAGTGAGGAAGAATACGATGATATTACAGAAGCCGCTTTCATAAGACACACCGTGCCGGGAAATCAGCGTAATACTGCCGCCACGGTGTGTCTTGTGAAAGCGCTGTGGTGGCATGGAGATGCGGTCATTTTGCGGCGCCGGACACCAGATTTGTGAATGAAGACTACGCCTTGGCACAACTGAGGGAGGTGTCACTAATTACGTGACAAAGGTGAGCTGACCCCCGACCAGAAAAGCTATTTAAAAATCAGGTAAACACGGGAAAGCTGTCACGCATTTGTAAACACTCAGCGGAGATAGCAAACTGGAGCGATGCCGAGATGTGGGTGCTTCTGGCTGAAGAGCAGAAGCAGAAGTCGCCTGTCTGTTTACTACGGGAACTTCCGTCTCACGTCTCTGTAACCCTGCACGTCAACAGCGTGAAAACCACCCCCATACCGCTTTCTATCACCATTGTGTAATCTTTTGTGAAAAGCACATGATTGCGCAACATTACCGTCACGGTCTGACCACTTATGAACGACCAAATGCTCCCAGATGCCGGCTCAGCTTTGCGGCAAATTGGCGGCATTGTTTTATTAAAGCAGCTATAATGTGTTTCAATTTAGAGCAAATAAACTTAGAAAACTTAATTCCAACATAATTTATGGTGTGGTGCAAAGGTTTGATCAAACATAAAAGATTAAATGAACTTCAACTCCTTTCTTCTTGAGTTAAAGATAAAAGATTAAAGGGATATTATGCAGTTGTGCTGGTGTTGGCACCTCCTAGTGTCCGTTTTTAAATTACTGTCGTTAAAAACGTTAGCACCATTGTTTATGTTCAGAAAAACCTCAATCTAACTGTTGAAATGTCTCTTCAGCCTTCATTTCTTTCTACGGGAGCTGTTATTACTCCTTTAAAAAAATCAGCTGTGCTCAAGCAGGGAGAGATTGACAAAAAGCAGGAATCATGAGCTAAAACACTCCAGAGCTAGCATAACAGCTAGCCACATTGGGTTACTCACAAGATACGTGACTTTGTGAGACTTCAGGGCACCGGACCAGAGACTCCGAAGTTGCAAACGTGGTATTCTGGACACAAGCAGCAGATGGAGCTGAGTGATTTTTCATTAACCCTGCAAAGGGTCATGTTAGCACTTGCTCAAGGAAAAGATTTTAAAATATGACAAAGTTACGTTGTGTGCCTTTAAAGCATTATATTCAAATTTTAAGGAATACTAGAAGACTGGCTTTATTTTATCAATAATATTTAAACAATAACTAAATTTAGTCACTTTGGCATCTCTACAAGCTCTCTAAAAACTGTTAAAAGCAGAATCAAAAATAAGCTTTAGCTCTCAACTTAGCAGAACCAACCAACACTTGGGAAAGTAAATTAACTGCTGCCCACACAGAAGAGTGGAAGAACATGGCAAAATGTATTCTGGAAACGTTCCTCAACTCTTAATTTTTAAGAGGAAGCAACAGGAGCAGAGGGACATTTGGAAAACCAAATAAAGTTTGAACATTAGGAGGAATCCCATGGCTATATTAACAACTTATGGACATAAAACAGCTCAAGAAGCATATGCAAATAAAAGGTCCATCATTCATGCATATCACCTACCACAGTCACTATATATTATGTTATGGGTTGTACTTTTAGATCTCATAAAATCCATGTTTTAAATGACTCTCAGCTACATGCACACCAAGGCTTAGCTCAATAGCTGTAAAACTGAATGAGTTCTGGCAATGTTTGCATTGGTTAACATTGATTAACTATGGCAGCCAACTTAACTTGAGTTTGTCACAAATGCGGTCGGAGTAGGACCAGGTGAAGGAGGAGCAGCAGAGGCAGGAGGTGGCAGATGTACAGACAATGTTTTTATTTAAAACCAATCAAGAACTAAGTACAGGGAGGGGAAACTACAGGGTAACTATAGGGTGCTGAAACAGGGCCAAAACTAGGGTTACAATCAGGAGGAGCCCCGTGATACCGACAAGTTTTTATAAAGGGGAAGGTGATCGGGGAAATGAGGAGCAGGTGATGTGATTGCTGACTGAAAACACCTGAGGGGGAGTGACAGGGGGAGGAACAGAGGAAAACACAGGAAAGAAAGAGGTCAAAATTAAACTAACAGAACACAAAGGGGCGACAGAGTTGACTCTAAAATCTACCAAGTTGTAAATGAACATAAAGCGATTACTTTGTCAGAGTTTCATTGAAATCGTTCCAGTGGTTCATAAGAAAATTAGCCCAAAACGTGATAAAAATGTATATTTTATTCACTCAGTAATGTACATAGTTTTAACATGGGTCTCATTTTAATAGTATGTTCTCTCTTACACCTGTGTGAAAGTCAGGGCACGCTGTCTAAGGGCGGAGCACCTGGGAGATTTACTGATGATTTAGTGCAAGCAGTCGTAGCTGTTGAGGAGTGGAAATGTTTTCCTAAAGCTCAAAGCACTTAACAGAAGTGAGTTACATCCACAAACACACACACTTTCACCCTCTCTCTCATACACACACACACACACACACACACACACACACACACACACACACACACACGGGACTCACTCAACCACACCTGAATTTTCCAGCTGCTGGAGTGCACCAGTAATGAAGTGCAGACTGAAAAGCATTTGATGTGAGGACCTGGTAATTATATGCCCTCACACTTACTGTACATTTACAATCTGGTGCTGTTCATATATTGTATGCAGCATTTTTAGATGTGGAGCAATGCGAGCATTTCACTGCATGCCCAGACTCAGCAGCACTAACGGTGATGACAAATATATCTGCATGAGGGGATGCTTAACTTTTTCCACTGGAAGTATCTTTTAGAGTACCAACATCCCTTTTCCTCAGGAACTTTTCTCCCAGGTGTTTCCATCTGTAATCAATTAAATAACTATGCTAAAAATCTAAAGGGGCTTTAGGGGGGAAATCCATAAACACAAATATCCACAAGAGAATTTGAACACATTAACATTCTGAAATCCAGACCAAGTTCACAATTAATAGTTGATTTGAAAGATTCCCAGAGTCGATATGACTGCCAGCTGGACTGGTGTGTGGATTTTTTAGAATCAGAATTAAATTTGTTGCCAAATTTATACAATGTTCAACCATCAAAGGAGTTTGTCTTGGTGACTTTCTGCAGAAAGGTTACATTAAATAGTAATTTGTTGTCCAGCTTCCCTTTGCTTTCATCATTGGTGTTGCTGTCCAGGTTCTCCATGGTGTTCCATTTTCATTTGGTTCCTCTGCATTCTTTTTGAGCAGATGTTGGGGACTTATCAGCATTCTATTTCTTTATCAATAATTTTATTCACCTCAAAATCTCAGCCTATAAACCCTTGATTCACATACTCAGATGGATGGATTTGATTTGTTTTAATTTGCCAAAAAGCTTGAGGAGGAGAACTGGAACACGAGGAGAGATGAAAATCCTTATGCATGACACGGTCGTGCAGAATCTATCAGTACAAATTGTTACAAGCCAGGCTTTAAGCTGTATATGTTTGGTTAAAATAAAAATGATCAATTACCAGCTCCTGCAACACCTGCTACTTCAGCTTTCAAGCTTGTGAATTACTGATTGGTTGGATTGAATTAGAACCAAAGCAACTCTCCCTCCCATCAAGAAATTGGCAATCCCTCAACACATTGTCAGGCTTAATGGATCAGCTGAAAAGAAACTGTATACACACACCTCACACCTTCGAGGCAAATTGGCATCCTCTGTGCTTCTTCTTTTTTTAAATATGGAACATGCATTCAAGTAAAACCTGATAATGCAGCTGGTGAAAAAATTGCCTCTGGGTTAATTTTTCCAGTTAGAGCCTAGATGCATTAAAGGGAATGGATAACACTTCACATCTTTGGAAATGCATTATATGTGTTTGCTGTCCTTATAGTGGGAATTCTTGGTTCAATAAATAGTTTGAATTGTAAAACGTAGGTATCCATTAATGCAAGAAGCATTATATTGTAGTTTAATAAAATTCCAGGACAAAAAACACTGAGCATAATGTTGATAAGTAAAATATGTAGTCTTGTTGACCCCTCAGAGCTCCACATATTCACCTATATTAGTGCTCATATATTACTCTTTAACTCTATACATTTAGCACACATCAAAAACATCCACAAGTGTTTTGCAGGCATCAGAAGCTGGGAATGAAGTCCTCATCCTCCTGACCCACTCCTGAGTCACAGCTGTTGAAACCCCCACCTCCACCACCAGTGTGGCCTTTCCCCAGTGTGTACATTGGTTTGAGTGGGATGTTTTGCTGGATTAAAGTGAATTTTTCCAGATGAATTGAGTAAAAGGCCGCTCTTGTTCAAACATCAAATTGGTTCTGTTTTTAGCGGTGGTCTTGAGCTAACTGTGGTTTCTGCCATGTTGCACAGATGTGATAAAAAAATAAAGATGCTTGTCAAAAAGTTCCCTTCATAGTATCTCACACTGGTAGTTGCAAGCAATTTCCTGCATACACACAAGCCTCCAAAAGGAAAGCAATATTTTACTTTAACTATAGGATTTATGGAATAAAGAACGACTTGTAAGGTACCAACTGTCATATCCTGAGCCCCAGCGGGCACACCTCCTCCTCCCTAGCAGCAGGATCTCCTCCCTCCTCACCCTCAGCTCCACCAATCACCTCCAGCTGCAGCCACTCAAGCAATCAACTCCTCAGGATAAAACCACCAGCCGGCCAGAAGATGAACGCCAGTTCATTGTGTCCACTACCCCTGTGGTAACTATGGCCTTTTAAACTTAATTCTCCCCAGTGTCAGTAGCTTAACCTCGTTGTTCCTCCCTCCAGCGCTTCGTCCTGGTTCCCGTCCTCCTGCTCCTGTCCGGTCTGCTGCCATTCCATCTGGATCTCCAGCCGGTCACTCCCCCCTCGTCTCTGCTCCTCCTGGTCTACCTGGCTCCCCCCTCATCATCATCCTCTGATCCACCTGCCTGCCTGTCTGTCACCCTGCCGGTCGCTGGCTCCGACACCCCCTCTTCACTCAACCCGCATGAGGTGGCGTACGGTTCTGTCCGGGACGCTAGGGCCTCCCAAGGTCCACACCTCCATCACCAGCACCACTGCCTGTCTCCCTGTCGGTCGCCAGCTCCAACACCCCATCCTCACTCCGCTCACAGTAAGACTTTTCCATTTCCTCATTTATTCATTCCGTGGTCCCTGCCTGTGCTCACTCTCCTCTCCTCCCTGCAGTGAGGTTCCGTCCGGGACGCTAGGGCCTCCCAAGGTCCACACCTCCAGCACCAGCATTACTAAATAAATATCTGTTTTCACTTACCTCCAGTTCCTCTGTTGTCTGTGTGCGCTCCAGGGTCCATCCGTAAATGAACTCTTAACACCAACCAGCCTGGATGCAGAATTTGCAAAAACCTCTTGAACAATTTTTTTTATGCAGTTTAGGCCAAAATTGTACTAATATTAAAATATGTTTAGCAAATGTGTTTGCAGGTTATCAAATGATTTATGCAAAAATGCCACCTGAAGTTTTTACCTGTCTTTATCAAAGCTGTTTGTCTTGCAAGTTTGAAAATTTGCAACAGAAAAAATAAATGAAGCAATTTAGATGTATTATTTAAACTAAAATAATTAGCGTGTGAAGTTATCACATGGATAGTGATGGAAGTGCAGGCTGGTAAACACAGTGGGAGCTGAGGGGTTAACAGAGCTGTTGCAAACTGAATACAATCATCAAAGTACAGGTTGCAGGCAGCACTGGGACTGCATCAGTTCATGTCTGTTAAACACAATAACTGACTTCATAAAGTCACTTTTTTGTAATATATCAGTCTTTTGGTCTGCCACAATAATGTAATGAATTTAAATGTAAATACTGTACCTCAATATGAGGGCTTTCCTCAGCCTTTTATTTGGTGAGATTAAAACATAATTTAGTACAGATCATAATTAATTAATTAATCTTTTATCTCTTCACAGCACTAAAATAATATTTATCACCTTTAGTTTATGCTATTAAAAAAAATTCTGAATGATTTTCTGATTTTATCAGTGGCGTTTATACCTTGGCGTATAGCTAGATGATGATAGTGTCTTGGTTTTAGTTTTTGATTTTATCTTTTGTATTATCATACGGCTGTTTTTATGTATTATGTGTGTTTTAGTCCCTTTTTTGTCTTTTACCTTTTCTGTTGTTTTGTTTTTATCTTGTTTTATTGTGCAGCACTTTGGGCCTGTACTGGTTGTTTAAAGTGCTATATGAATAAAGTTGGATTGGATTGGATTGGATCAGAATGAATGCACAGTTTGACTTCAGCATCAAAATTTCAAGAAAAACACTTAAACATGTATGTGAAAAAGCTCAAACACTTTTTATACCTGCAGCTTGTTGTGCTGTAAAAAACTCCCATTCTGCAGGTTGGCATCCAGCAAAATGTTCTGTCAGAGATAATAACTATAAATAAGATTAAAGTTCTTCTAAAGAAGTTTATTAAGCTTTAAAGTGCATTAAATAGTGCATAATTGAACAGATCAAGAGATTATTGCTTCTCGTCTCTTTGATGTTCCTCACTAACTCCCCTCACAATGTGGATTTATCAATTGTGAATACTGGGAGGGAGAGCTTAATATCTCTTCATGTCTTTCTTTCTATTTGTGTCTTACAACGAAATGCTTCTTTGAGGCAGGTTCAGACGTGGGTCTAGTGCCGCCTCCAGCAGGCTTGGTCCTTATGTTTGGGACAATCAGCTGAATATAACAAGGGTGTCTGGCACGGGAGAGTGCACAGTAATCTGTATGTATGTGTACAAGGTTGATGGGTTGCTGCAGCAGACGTTGCAACTTGTATAGTGTGACAAAAGTAGGGATTTTGACATTTCTGTGAGTTTTCACTTTCAAAAAATCAAACAATAGCAGCAAACTTAACCTACTCCCAGAATGCATCGTGGGGGGGGGGGGGGGGGGGGGGGGGG
>SSNR01000007.1:5234189-5278622 GCA_006937965.1 Callopanchax toddi | reverse complement strand
GGGGGGGGGGGGGGGGGGGGGGGGGGGGGAGTGGGGAGAAAACAATCAGAGCACATAAATGTTTGTTTGCTTGTTTCATTCATACACCTCCTAGACATTTTAGGGGACGTAACAATAATCTGCAAAAAAGCAGAGACTTGGACCACTAAAATGGATCCCCTCAGCACCTTGGCTGCCTAGAAATCCTGTCCATAAAAGTTTGGGGAGTGTAAACTAGAAAGCACTCTATAAATACAGGCCTTTTACCATTTCTGACATCTGAAGCAGACAGAATGGTTGGTCTGGGTGCCAGACAAAACCAGAGCAGTTTTACTCTGCAACAGGAGAGGTGTACAATTGCCTTCATTGTATTTGTGGCATAATTGACCACATCTGCTTGGGCGACAGAGTGGACAGGCAGAGTAAAAGAGAGGCAAACAACAAAAACTCTCAGAGAGAGAGAGAGAGAGAGAGAGAGAGAGAGAGAGAGAGAGACTAAAATAATGGGAACAAACACAAACAGAACAAAATTAACATAATCAAAAAAACTATTTAACTGGACACATAAATAGATAAATATAGTGTCTTATTTCTATGTGTGTGCACTTCTTTGAGTGTGTGTGTGTGTGTGTGTGTGTGTGTGTGTGTGTGTGTGTGTGTGTGTGTGTGTGTGTGTGTGTGTGTGTGTGTGTGTGTGTGTGTGCGCCTACAGCAGTAAATGCAAAACAGCGGCCCACAGGCCAGATACAGGACGCAATCTGCAGATTTCTGGCCCTCCAGCCATATGCTAACTACTTTTTATTATTTTTTTTGCATTAGTGTGTTTAGGCCTTCCCTCATTCCCAGACATTAATGTTCAGCCATCTAATGATAGATGATCGAGGCAGGGGTTTGAACCTGGGTCTCCCAGGTGAGAGTGGCTTTCACCTCTAGACTATGGTCACCTTTGAGAACTCATGCTGTTTTACATAGGTAATAGGGGTTTTCAGCCTTTCCAAGTGAATACATTTAGAGGCAGATTAAGTTACATTTATACTTGAAATATGACAAACTGCTGCTTTCACAGTAGCAAAATGGTTGTGTCTGTACAGTTTAAACATTTGACCAGCTCTCTGCCTTTAAAATCGTGTTGATGTGCCCCATTTTTACTTTGAGCATCCACCTCTGCCTCTGAATGTTGAGGAAAAAATGAATTTAATCAATTTTAGAATAAGTCTGTAGCATAACAAAATGTGGAGGAAGTGATGCGCTATGAATACTTTACTAGAACGCCGTATCTTCATAAGTACAAAGTAAAATACCCTGTAAATGGGTTATCTGGCACATATCATTTAAAATATAACCTAAACCTTTGTCAAAATGTCACGACAGTATTTGCCTTTATTGACATTTTGTCATTGGGAGATTTTCATCCCTTAACCTTTCTAGTATAAAGTCGTCATGATGTTGAAATGTGAGCTGTGATGCTATCTCTGAAACGAAGATCAAGTCAGGGTTCAAAAACAAGAATTTAATTATTAGATCGGAAGCTGTTAAATAATTTCAAGTGAATTAAATTTAAACATTCCCAGAACCTGCTTGAAAAGGTTTAAAAAACCTACAGGAACAAAAGTCAGTTTGAAGACACCAGTATTTCTCAGTGGTTTTATATAGTAATTTTATATGTATAAACAAGTAATGTAGTTGTAACTCAAATGTTTTGTACACTAAAAAGAGGTTGGGGTTTTTTTTGCATTAGTTTTTTAAATCATGCTAGAATGTAAATACTCCAGTGGAGATTTGGTCAGAAGTCTCTTTTATTTCTATCCACAACTACAAGTACATAATTCATTATTTTTTCACCACATAAACCTAAAAAAGCAGAGAAGTCAGTGGGACTGTGATAGAAGTCAAACTCCTTCATTCTTCCCTTGTTTTATAACCAATGACTTGAAATGACTGATAAATCTGATGTTTTAAAGATAAAACGGTGCTCTAATTTTATTCAGCATTAATGATCTGTATAAACAAAAGCCTAGAAAGCATGTTGACAGGCTTTCTGATGCTGATTTACCACTGCAGACAGAATGTAAGGCCTAATCTCTGAGTCGCCTCACCAATACGGCCAATTTGTAGCCATTCATTTCATCCCATCTGTCAGGGTGGATGGTGGGAGCACAGCAGAGCAGTTAGGAGGAATAATGCCAAATGATTCTCTGGGGGATTGAACAGAGCAGCTAGCTAGGTCCCCCATCTCTTCCAACCATGAGGTTCTCCTCCTCTTGCTCCAATTTCTTGGAACAAAATAACTTCTTCACGCTTAAACTACCTCCATCTTGACAAAAGGGAGATAAGCATTCAAGCACTAATAGTGGTGCCCTTGAGATCTATGGGGCTAACTAAGGCTGTTATAAGCAAAGCTGAGCTTCTGCTTGTCTTCTTCTTTGCTCCAAAGGCCACACACTCACCCAGGAGACATTGTTAAAAGTATTGAGTGTTACTGAATATGTCGCAGGCTCCGTTTCAAAGGAGCGTAAACCCTCCAACAGAAATAAGGGAGCTGTAGACGAGTCTTTAGAGATCCACAAAGCAGTATCCAAACATCAGACTGACCACTGTTCAGATTTGTTGATAACAAGGTAAGCCAGTAAAAGCAATTCTCTTCCCAAAAGGCAGCCAAGATACTAAAAACATATCATTTCCATCTTTCATGGTTTCAAACTCACAAAAAGGAAGAAAAGAAAAGCAGAAAACTTCCTTTTTCTAGATTCTTTGTTGACACTAAAGACCTGTGTCTGGGATCAAAGTCAATCCACTGCTCAGACTCTGTGTTTTTACACACTGGTTGCAAAATTGTCAGTAATTGCATTAAATGTATTGTGTCCTCTGAAAACCACTGGCTGCACACGAAAAAAGCTGAATTCATTTGTCCTATTCAGAAATATTTAGAATGTTGTGAAATTTGCACACTATGATGAAAGTTATTAGTTAAATTAGTCTGACCAAACTTTAATATGATGTCACCTTTATTTTTCATTTTGTTTCCTAAAATATGGCCAAAATCTTTAATATGTGTTATTTAGAGTTCAGTTAGTCTCTCTCTCATTCATTTAATTCATTTAATATCCGTCTTGGTGTCCAGTTTATCAAAAAGAAACATGAAAAAAGGTGTAATGCTCTCTTTGGTTGGGAGTCTCCTAATAGTCCGCCTGGTAAACTCAGTTTGAGCATGGCTGCAAAATTCAGCTGGTCTAACTTTGTACAATTAAAGTACAATTCATCAAACAAACCTCTTGAATACCATCAATTGCTATTCCTGTGTGTCATGTGATCAATTTAAGCTTAGGAAAGGCTATTTATCCACGTTCCTGGAAAATAGCAAAAATTATACCATTATCAAAAAAGGCTAAGCTACCATTTAGTGGTTCTAACAGTAGACCTATTAGCCTGCTGCCCACTCTGAGCAAAATAATGGAAAAAGTTGCATATAATCAAATTCTAAAATATTTCTCACTTAATGATTTAAATACAGATTATCAACATGCATATAGAGCTGGACATTCTACAACAACTGCCTTGACTCAAATGACAAGTGACTGGAGTAGTGAAATAGACCATAAACATTTGGTTGGAGAAGTTTCATTAGATTTTAGTTCAGCTTTTGGTGTTATTGATCACGATCATTTATTACAAAAACTTCAGTGTTATGTTTTAGTTCAACAGCAATTCTTTGGTTACGGAGCTATTTGACAAACAGGAGAGAAAACGGTCTTCTTCAATGGAAGTTTTTCTGAAGAAAAAACTGTTTTTTGTGGTGTTCCACAGGGAAGTTGTTTGGGTCCACTTTTGTTTTCAATATTTACAAATGATTTACCATTTTCCCTACAAAATGCAAAGGTCTCTATGTATGCAGATGATTCTACAATCTATGCATCAAAACCTTCAGTTGAGGAACTGGAACAGGTCCTGACAGAGGAACTAAAGTCTGTATGTGATTGGGTAACGAGTAATAGAATCATTTTAAATGTCGCAAAGACTAAGTGTATTGTCTTTGGAACCAATAGGATGCTGTTGGACAAGCCTAAACTAAAACTACATATGAAAGATGTGATAGTCAAACAGGTAACAGAAACAGAACTTCTTGGAGTGATAGTTGATAATAAACTGTTGTGGTCAAATCATGTAAACAAAGTGGTCAGAAAGATGGGCAGAGGTCTCTCAGTGGTTAGGAGATGTGCTCATATGCTGCCTTTCAGTGTGGTGGAAAATGTCATGAAAACACTGGTGCTTTCACAGTTAATGTAGATTATTGTTCAGAGGTCTGGTCATGTGCTGCACAGTCACATATAAAATCACTGCAAATTGTTCAAAATAAAGCAGCTAGATGTGTACTACGATGCTCATACAGAACTAATGTTAACTGGATGCACAGCCGTTTATCCTGGTTGAAGGTAAAAGTAAGATGTAAGGCATCACTTCTGAATTTGACCAGGAACATTATAACAACTAAAGTACCACGAGTACTATATCAAAAGCTCAGTTTTAGCTCTGATGAGCATACTTATGAAACGAGCCATGCTATTGAGGGTAGGTTTATATTGCCAAGAGTACAATCAGAGAACGCTAAGAGAACAGTGATGTACAGGTCAATGGTCACATGGAACACATTGCCTGGTTATATTATTAAGGAAAATAACCAACATCAATTCAAATCTCTCTTAAAGAGATATTTCTTAACTGAACAGCTCTCTGAACACTGACCTTGTGTATTTTTCTTTATGTACATTCATCCTGATTTAAGAAAAATATTTTATTTCTGTCCAATCTAAAAAGAATTAATTCGTAGAGTTCTGGGGTCTTTGTACTATTACAGAAACATTGTATATACTAGGTTCGGTGTTTTTGTTTTGTCGTTTTTGTTCATATGTATTTTTCATTTTCTATTGTTGTGATTATTGTAAAATGAAAAATGTAAACACTGTATGGCAGCATGTTGGATGGACTCCAGGAAGACTAGCTGTTTTCAACCCAGCTAATGGAGTTCCAAATAAGGATAAAGACAAGAAGAAAACTATGACCAAAGAACCTCAGTCATCTTTTAGTTAATGCAGGGCAGCCTCCTGTTCCACATGAAAACTAAACATGGAGCTGCAGAGTCCTTCTGGTCTTGAGTGTTTCTTATTGGTTTATGCAAATATAACTATGCTGCAACAACGGGCTCAGCATGAGCCACATAGACTGTTGAGAGTATTGTTTTTTGTTGTTGTTGTTGCATTTACCCATAATGCACTGTAATGTAGTCCACTTCCTGCATTCATTTGAGTAGGCACTCACTGGCAGGAGTCCCCAGATCAGACCCTGGAATTGTTGAAGGGACTAGAATTAACTCTGTCCATGAGACAGACTGTAAACTCCTCAGAATCCTCACTGACTGAAGAACAAAAACTTAATGATTCACAAAACTTTGCTAAGTAAAGTATTAATTCTTCTGCTTATCTGTTGACTCATTTAAAACTCTATTTAAGGTATTACACAATGTCTGCTCTGTCTAATACTGTGAGTGGATGCTCTAAATTCCTTTAAAAGATGCACCAACATTCACACGGGCCCACAGCATTTGTTAGGGTGGTTTAAATCCATGTGATTTTATTAAAGCTGATCTGACTGACAAAGTTCTGTTCTCAAATGTTCTGTGTGGTAGGGGTCCACTGAGCTGCCTGGCGCCACACGCGTCTGAAACATGTCATTACTGTGACCACAAGGTCACCACAATACATCCCCACACACACGTCCTCTGAACAACCAGCCAGTCCTGTGACTGTGTACAACAGAGAAACATGTATTAATAAGAGCCTTATGAAACAAATACACCCAAAATGTTTTTTATTATTATTATTATCATTCAATAATTTACATTCCTTCAGCATCTAACAGTTTTTAAGATTTTAAAACTTTGAAAGCACAATCATGCCATTGTGTTAGCATCAGGGCATTTCTTTGATGAGTGGTGCTGATAATTAACAGACCCTACTTCTATTCTCTATTGATTTTAGTGTTAATTTTGTTTTTGGACATTCAAGAGTGAGTAAAAGACATTTTATCCAGCAAATTCCCTTTTACACCCTGCATATTTGATCCTTTAATGCATACCACAGTAAATAAAAAGCCAATAAATGCACTCAACACTAAAATACTGCACTAATAAATTGGTCAAATGTAATAAAATGAGATGCTATTAAACCCCCAGCATTCCTTGAAGGAGTATATATTTTCCATCATCTTTTATACCCAGAGTTTTAAACCAAGATCAGCTCACATTAAGGAATAAAGGACATTTTGGTCTGATCCTAAAATAAAATTTTGACTCAATCTCATGCAATTTGATAGCATTCATTGTACGATGTGTTGTAAATAACTCTCAGCTACTAACGGAACATTTTAGCTCAATGGCTTTCAATTTGCTAATGAACTAAAGACATTTCTGTGTTTTCTTTTTAAGGTTGATAAGCTGTCTATAACTGTTCATACCTCCCCACATGTAGCAATTTTTGGTCTTCCTGATGACTACACCCATTATTCTGCGGACCAATTGGAGATTCTAGCCTTTACTTCTTTGATGGTTAGACGTTTTCTCCTTTTGACTTGGAAAACCCCCTCCTCCCCCTCAACCACACACTGGATCAACGATGTAATGTCATTTCTGAAAATTGAAAAAATTAGATACTCCAGACATGGCTGCCCAGGTAGATTTTATAAGAAATGGCAACCGTTTCTAAACTTTTTTGAATCTCTGTGAGACCCATCCAATCTCCCACACCTCTGCTTCCATCCCCCCCCCCTTTTTATTATTATTTAATTTTAATTTATTTATTTTTTCTTTTGTTTGTATGTGTGCGCTTGTGGGTGTGTGATGTCTATTGTCTCTTAGATGTTAAAATATAAAGATGGAAAGAAAAACAAGGAAAAAGAAGACATGTACAAGATTTCTATGTTCTGTATTCGATTCACTGTATCGCTGTGCATTGTCTTATAATAAACATATAAAAAAAAAATTTAAAAAAAAGGTTGATCAGCTGTGGTTGCCATCTTGAAACCAGTTAATCAGATCTAATGAGTCTTTTGAGAGTTTCATTATTATCCATCCAGTGAAATATTTTGCTAACAGACAAACAGGGTAGATCAACTGATGTCAAAGCTCAGGGCAAAAATCTTGTGCCTTTTTATAGCATTTAATGACACCAAATACTTTTTTAAATTGACTGAGCTGTTGCTAATTTTGTGCTCTTTAAGGTCAGGTGATGGTGACCATGTTGAATTGGATTGGAATGAAAAGGTAATCAGCTCTAGGTGTATGGGTAGAGATTAGTTTTTGAGAGTTTTCTTAAAATCGATACAGTCATTCATGAGATTTTTCACTAACAGACAGATAGGGCTGACTCAGGGGAATCTCAGAAGTCTCACACAGTAAGTTAACATTCAGGGATGACAACCACTACTAAAACACTTTTTTCATTAAATATCTTGAATGGGGTTTATTTAAATTGTTAATTAGTAGTAGATCACTGATGAAGACATTTTAATCATTTCAATGAAATCTGTCCAGTGGTATGAGAGATATTTTCCTAATAGACAGACAAAGCTGGCCTTATTGGTAAATGGTTCACTTAAAGCAACTATCTGGAGGATTTTTCTCTGTATCAAAGTTTTCTAAATGTTTTAAATGATATTTCAGGTCTAAACTATGGTCTATGGGTAGAGTTCCACAACATCTGTTATTCTGATGAAGACCTCCTTCCTCCTATAGACCCCCTTTGCATTCTTTCTGACCGGCGAACTTTTTCAGCCAATAAAATTCCAATTTCTGCATTGTCGGCATACTCTCAACATGCACGCACTTCGAGCAAACCTGTATCAGTAGGGGGCGCTCTCATACAGGACGCTCCGTGTGTTTCTCTGTTTGCCGTCTCAGCCGTTCATGGAGGAGTCAGAGCTAATTTCTACTAAAAACTTACCCATTCCCAGCTAATGATGGATTTAATTTTATTTTTAAATCTTTCACCTCACAGAATGGCAAGGCTTGCTAAGGATACACATTTATATTGGTCAAGAAGTTAATTCAGGGCAGTCATTTCTCTGTTCAGCTTCAGAGTACCACAGCAGCTCTCTGCTGCAGAGCTAAGTATCAGAAGCAGCAGGGACAGAGAGGGCTCATCAGAGCCTGGTTTAGTGTTGGAATATGATTTGTGAAGTGTGAGTGATTAAACCCTACAGTTTGAGCGGCAGAGTTTATGTCCAGCAACGTAATGCGCCGTTTGCACGCGCACGAACGCACGCGCGTGTCGAGGTGTTTCGGCAAGGAGCAGTAAGACGTTAGATTCAAAAACTGCTCTCTTGATGAAATGATCCACAATGCGGCTTTAATAGCTAAGTTTGAAACAAAGCTCTAGTAATGACACAATGACTCTCTCAGTTACTAACAAACCAAATGTGGTCTCACTCTGTAAAAATAAATAGATCTAAAGCCATTTTTGTGTTTGTTAAGTTCAGGTGTCTGTGGCAGCCTTCTTGAATTGAATTAACTCCTAAATTAAATCATTTGTAGATGTTCATTCAGTGAGTGCTTCCTGAGAGTTTCACTGAAATCCATCTAGTGGTTCATGAGATATTTTGCAAGCAAATTAAAAGGCCCAAATAAATGTTAAACTATTCTTCTCCTTTCTGCCATTCTTGCTTTTGTTCTGAGGTTGAAATCAAATAGATTAGCCAGAGATAAGAGTTCACAGGGTCCATTTACACAACAGGTGCTGCTCATCACTCAACAAATGCACGTACACACCTTTACAACAAGCGCTTCACGCCCCTCCCTCTACAAGCACAGGTGTTGTACATTATAGAAAGAGCAAAGTGTAAACAGTGCAGTCTTTTAACTCAAAGGGCGACATAAAAGGCCGTTTGCAGGGTTTTGAGGCTTCTTTAGTATTGCTTGGTAGCCTATTGACACAGCTGCAGGCCCCACCTTCTGCCCATATCGCCTGAAGAAAAGAAGCTTGCATGGCAGCCTGCATGTACCGCAATCTGTTATTTTGAAAGCTAAAAGAAAACCCCAACGTGTAGAAGATATTCAGAAGAAGCCAGACAAAAACCCAACAAGCCTTTATAAGCCCTGGAGGATTCAGAGCTTTTGTTCGTAGAAAATTGGGATTCACTGTGTACACATGCATGCCTGCACACATTTTAACATACATGCTGATGTATACTGTATCTGCGTGGTTTTGATTCTGTGCGTGTGATCTTTGTGTGTGCTGTCATTCCCCCAGCTGTTGCATGAAAAATGCTGTTGCCTCAAAAAGAAGTGGCACACAATTACAAGTTCCAGTCGGAGGAGCACAAAGAGGAGGCAGCGGCGGATTGGCCGACAGAAAAGACCCTATTTATAGGAAACTCCTGGGCATTTCAGAGACGTCCAGCTTTGTGTTTGTGATGGAACATGTACATGTTTGAAATTGTCACGTAATTACACCCTGTTAAGCGTGTGACCTATCATTTTGTTGAAAAGTGAAAGGCTTCATTCTGTGAGAGCTTTGTTGTAAAGATTGCAGAGAATTTCCAGCAGAAGGGAAAAAAGGGTTCGACTTGAGTGCACATCAATCAGCCGGTGTTTTGAACATACAGCAGAATGCATCTGTGCACAGAAAAGATTGGGTCTGAAATGCATAGAAAATCCACCAGAGGTCAACAACCTTGACTTTTCTTTTACCAACAAAGAGTTCTGCTGTGTGCATCATCCTACAAGGATGAAAATAGTATTTAAGAAGTACTTTGTACACTAAACATGGTGGTCATTTAAAGAAGGACTGTGGATTAATAAAAAAACACTTTGACTTTGTTGATTGGTTTGTCAAACTTTAAAGCATTATGGGTATATTCACCTTTCATTTGGTACAACAGAAAGTTTTATTTATGTTCTGTAGCTGCTTTAAAAATCAGCATCAGCAAGTTCGCACTAGATCAACCTTTTAGATTAAAAGAGATGCTGTGTTTGGTTTCAAATAAACAGCTAAATTTCAACATTTTTCAATAAACACTGTCTATTTACTCCCACTTATTGAGCATCGGTCATAACAAATGCTTTTAGTGTGTTTGCGTTAAAGACCAGAAGACCAGTTCACAACAACTGCTTGATATTTAAGTGTTTGGACAACTTCAGCTCTTTCATCATAGCGAGTAAAGAGATATGATTTTTAGTTTGATTCTTAAATTTGTGTTTTTAAACAAATTGCTGCACAAATAATGAAAAAAGCATAGACAAAAGTTGAAACAGTAGATAAATCTGTTCATTATGTACTTTTACGAACTCCACTGAAACTAATAAAAAGGAAAACCTTTCAACTCTCAGACTTTTTGTCCTCACACTCCACTGAATTTAAAGAATGGTAGAATTTAGTCCTCCAGCAGGCTGTTGATGCACTTTTTAACATTTTTATGTTCAGATTTTTACTAACATGAGGCCAAACAACTAAACTGAATCATTTTTAAATGTTTAAAGTTAAATCCAATCCAAAGCATTCATCTCTTTTTAATCAGGGTTTTTAATTTTAATAACGTTTCCTGCTGAATAAAACCCTCACTGACTTAAAGCAGACTTGTGAGCACTGTAAAACTTTACTTTTATGTTTCGTATCTACAAAGATTTAAGAATCCTTTTCTACAAGAAAACATTTGATCTGTTTATTAAATTGTTTGCATTTATAATGTATTTTTAGCAATACAATTTTTTTTGAATCACAATAAACAGATTTTTTTTATTTTTTTTTTCATTGAAAAAACTCAGCATTTTGTGTCTCCTAAGGTCTTTCAGCTTGCTGATTTTGGCCCTCATTTTGAAAAGTTTGGACACCCCTGCTCTAAAAAAAACCCAACTAATAGATAAAGTGATAAATGACTGAACTCTCAGGTCAGTGACTGTTCTGTCAACACCCATGCTATGAAATGGATCACTGGCTGGTTTGCTCAGTGTTGTGGAGCTGTGGGGATGAACTTTGGTCCACGCTGAAAAGTATGAAGGGATTCTGGGTAGGCCGGGGATGCTGCTCCCATAGGAGGAGCCCAGCGGATGCAGGAACACCAAATCATCAGCAGGTCCGGTAAACTCGAGGACTTTGTGGCAGCTCTGACTTTTAGATGTTGATTCCTGTACAGATTGTCTTGTGGTCAGATCTGTGACGCTTTCACTCTGAGCTGGAGTTGTGCAGAAAGCCCCTCGATAGCCGACCAGTCAGCAACAAACAAGCGTCTCCACTCTGCTTAAACACGCATTCCAATAGCAAACATGATGCCCTATTATCCCTCAGACCAGCCATTATGAAAACCACTGCTGTACTCTTTGTGATTGACACAGAAATTTGATGTATTAGCTAAAGGGAAACTCTGCCTTGGGTAAATTATGTGGATTTCATCGTGATCCCACAAAGACCAATAATGACTAAATTAGCCTCCACAGAGGGGAAATAAAAATCCCACCCATCCCATAAACAAAAACCAAATAAAAATGATGCTTTTTGTGTTTAAAGCTAACTTTATATCTGATGTAATGAGTGGAACGTGTCAAAGATTAAATAAAAACTTTATTATTCATTTATTTATTCACTTATTTTTAACCTTTAACCAGTCAAGGCAGATTGAGATTTGCAAATGTGTCCTGGAAATGTATTATTATTAGTAGCAGTGTTGTATCCTTAGCATTAATGTAGTAGTTTTATGTATATGTGCACAACCATAAATTAATTAATAATCTGAGATTTATTTTGCTAAACCCCTAAATATTAATCATAGATTTCTCTTTTTGAAAACTTTTTAAAAACTGTGTTTGGGGGTGTTTTAATGCTTCATGAACTCAGAGATACAATTACACAAATACATCAGACAGAGGGGGCAACACGCTCAAAGGAAACGTTCACACTGCAGTCAAACGAGACTCATCCAATTTTGGGGGCTATTTCTGAAGTTTTTATGACAGTCTGAACAGCACAAATCAGATTTTTTACAAATTCGACCCAGATCAATTTGATATGAGGTCCTCACTTAGATCAAAATGACCGGTCATAAACGGTCATGCTGCATTTCATCTGGTGTGCGACAGACTTCACAAACCTGTGTCACAGGAGGCAGGAAGCAGCAGGATCACATGTAAATAATGGATGAAACAAGCCTCCTTTTAACACAATTGGATGACTTTAGATTTTATACACACATACTAGCATGGAGTATCCATATTTACTTCCATAAATACAGCACACGGCATGTGGCATCATGTTGATTCCTTCAGGCCCGTAGACTGTGGTGGCTGCATCAAAACAGAATGTGAACCACAATGAAAACAATCTTATTACCTGCAGTGAGCAATAGAGACTTTCACACAAAGCCAAATAAAAACATGCATCAAAAATAAAACATTAACAGTCCACCTAAACATATTAGCACACAGCTAATATACACAGCTAATGGGTCACGTTTCCACTTTCAGTTTGGACATATTGGACATTTTAGATGTTTAAACTCATTTTCAAACTAAAAAATGCTCAGTGGCTTCTTCCCAATGACAACCTTATTTCTTCTTTATATCCAGAAGACACGACCGTGTGAGTGCGTGCAGTATGCTACTTTAAGAAGAAGCAGGACGATTAGCTACAATTAAAAGTCTTAATCTCCCCTTTAGTGATACGTCTACACAAAGCAATATGACAGCCTTTGGCCTCATTTTTCTTCTTCGTGGCTTTTGAACAAAGAAAGCATTCCCCATCTAAAACCGCACAAATTTCACCTCTCTTCAACCAAGGCCTGGGTATATTCCCTCGAGCAAATGGAATATCAGAGCCTCTGTGGCAGCAGCGGCGCCCCCAGCGCTGTGAGTCATAGACGACTTGATTGCTTTCAAATAAGCTTTTAAAACAGGCCAGGTGTGTGCGTGTGTCTAGGTGGGTTTTCAGTGTGTATTTAGAATGAATGTGCACGTGTTTGCATGTACGTCACTACGCAGATTTCCTCTAACAATGTACACCTGTGGAAACAGGTGTGTGTTTATTTGATTAGTGGTGATTATAAATGCAATCTCTGCAGCGCAAACTGCTGATGTTTGGTTGTAGATCACTCACATTAAATCTATTCGGTAATTCCTTTGTGGTAAAAAGACAAAAATAAAGCCTTCAGTGTTGCTGTGTTTGTTTAAAACTCAGTTAAAACCAGTCAAGCTCGTGTCAGAGATAAGTGAGTGATTGTGCAGGAATTACACAACAGCGTTTTCCTGTGAATGTAGTTTCATCTCTATTTTGGCAGTTTTGTTGAAATTCAGCGTTGAAATCTTCCAGATATTAAAAACAACAATACAACGCCAGCTTTGCTTTTAGGAATTGTGAACGAGGACGAGCGCGCGGTCAAAAACCTGGTCTCTGTGCTTCGAAAGGCCATCTGCAAGGCAAAAGCCTGCTTCCAGCGTGAGAGTGTGTTTGATTTTGGCCACATGCAAACGAGCCCATCGTAGACGGAGGACGTGGAGAGAGAGCATAGCATCCACAAAAATAAACCGTACACAGAAAAGGCCTGTAGTTATGCCGGCCACAGAACAGGCTGCTGGGCTCCTGCTGCTGTGTGCGGTTCCTCAACAGCCATTCTCGGCCATGTGGACTGTGGTGTGGTCAGGGTCCCCTGCTAAATTTAATAAGGGTGTCTCTGGTTACATCATGGCTGGAGAAACCAAAAGAAGGAAGCAGAAAGAAGAAAATCTTCCAACAGCGCTCAGATTTTTGAAGGGACATTCTGGTGTTTCGGCATATGAAACAAACAAATCTGGTTTGTAAGATTTAGTCTCTTTTGTTAAAAAAAAAAAAAAACTAATTCATGACGTGGCTTTGACTTTTCAGAGTAAAAGTCACAGAGAGTGTGATGTTTATCTTCACAGCAGATCATTGAGTTTAATTTTTAGTTTTCTTTTCTTTTTTTGGCTACAGAGTTCTGAGCAGGTACATCAAAGGTTTTAGACAAAGATGGCTGCTTTCAGAATACAACCTGTCAATCATTACTCGTTAAGCAAAGAGCAAAGCGTCTTTTTAAGTCTTTGTTTAAGGTGGCTTTTCTCTCTTTTTTGGAAGCTGCTACTTTGGATTGGCGTCACGCCTGAAACTCACCTGCACCCAGCTGTGTGGGATGCTGATTGATTAGAACCGCTGTGTTTTGGCAACCATTTCTTTCATGAATTACATTTTGAAAAAGAAAAGAGTTTGTGATTCTTCTTTTGTTGGAAACTGAGAGGTAATACAACTCACTTTAGTTTTTTTACAGATGACCTAAAAACATTTTATTAAGTTTAATATTGTAAGAACAGTTATTCACATTTGATATTTATACATAGAGAATTGTTTTGCCCAAAGCAACTTTTATACAAGGAACAATATTCAAACCCTGGCATCTGATCCACCAAGCAACTCAGTACAGGAGTAACCAGAAGGAGAATGGTGCTGGGGATTTTGGTC
This sequence comes from Callopanchax toddi, assembly GCA_006937965.1. Classification (NCBI taxonomy): domain Eukaryota; kingdom Metazoa; phylum Chordata; class Actinopteri; order Cyprinodontiformes; family Nothobranchiidae; genus Callopanchax; species Callopanchax toddi. Next base: position 5,264,139 of record SSNR01000007.1, on the reverse strand, counting down.
CATTTTATTGGGGTGGGGGGTGGGGGGGGTGGGGGACAGCACCCTCACACCTAGCTGTGTTTCTCATTTACTGGATGCACGATCCCTAAAAGCTATACCTGGTTGTAAAAGTAACTATTGGACTTTCTAACAATTTCAGATTTATCACCAAGAATGGTTCCAAAGCACAAATAATCAACCAAACACAAATTCTAAAACTTTGTCATACTAAGTTTACCAATGTTACCTACAAAGTCTACACTTTTCTCATCTTTGTCTTGTTCTCCTGCAGGTGATTTATCAGGAGCAGAGCCTAAAGCCTACATCTGGGTGAAATTATCCTTGTTTATTTGTTTATTTGGGCCAGGCTTTCTTTCCTTGGTTAAACTAATCTTTTTTTACTTTTATTTTATTTTTCTTCATTTTACTCTTACTATTGATTAAAACATGTTTAGCATAAAATCTGCTTTGGTCTCTTCTTTCTCTGACATAATGTATTGTTTTGCTTGAATAAAGAAAAATAGGAAACAGAACAATTATAATAAGCAATTTATATAAACTGAAGCTGTTCAGAGAGCTGTTCCACATCTGTTACATGTTACATCTAAAGCTCTGATATAAAAATTAAAGACCAGATAGGGACAGACTTTGCAAACTAGCTTAAGCCACAAATGTTAGGGTTAACAGTTGTCTCTATGCAAATAAATATCAATTCAAAATGTCCTTAACCCCTTGTAGACTATAGTTGCAAATTTGCCTTAAACCACTTTCTTTGCATTAAAACAGCCAAATGGAGTGTTATTAGTGCTTTTATCAAATACCTGACATAGATCTAGGTGAAGTGCCAGTTTTATAAAATTTTTTGTTACTGATATACTGTATTGTTATATATTACATAAGAAAATAAAACATGATTATATAGTCTTTATTCTAATATTAGCATTAAATTTTTTTACTATTATTACTTTATTTTTTAGGTTTTAAATGGTTAAATGTATCATTCATTCATCTTTTTTACATTTTTAACCACATTAGCTTTTTTCTATTAGTTTATTTTTCATTGTTTGGCCATTTTTATTGCTTCTGTATTTGTTTTGTCAAACAAAATGTATTTGTTAGATTCTTCTTTTTTATTGTGTAATGTTTCCTTTTGCCTGCAAGTACAAATCTTTCAATACAGAAGTGTTATGCATGTCTGTGAAAACTTGCATCAAAGCTGAATTTTACTTCAAACCTATAGAAAAATAAAAATACATTAAAACAACTTCAAATGTAAAAATCACAGACTTGTCCTTCTATTCATATGAAGTTACAGATAAAACAAGTGAAATACTGACGATAATACAAGAGTAGCTAAATCAAAGTGTTATGAAAATGTATTTATCTGGGAAACTAAATGGGGTAAATATATAAAGGTTATGAAAACGTTTAGCTTTAATCCTAAAAAACAAAAAAGAGGAGCGTAACACCTTACTGAACGGTTTGTTTGTACTTCAAAGACACAAACCATTTCACAATCATGTTGGTGATTATCGAGAGGGGATGGGCCGGTTTTGGCATCTCTCCTAAAAGTATTCTGTGGATTTTCCAATCACTCCTCTTAAGCTCTGAAGAAAATAATTTAAATGTACACATGTATACTCTACAAATAATCAGTCTTCCTTCAGCAACAACCACACAACCAAATCAAACAATTGTTCTTTTGATTTAGCTGAGGACAATAACAGTTCCTTGTTCACAGCGTTGTTCATTAGAGTGCTCGCTTTTAAATCAGGAATACGTGCCGACGCAGACCACTTCTGTTGGGATGAAATGTAATTCTCTGATGGATGCTCCACGGGAGAGAGGAGGGGAGGCGTGTGCTGAATGATGATGTCCTGTTTAGGAACGTTGAAGCTCACATCCCATTGAAGCTGCCTTCTAATTGGAGGGTGGGCTGCAAAGCCTTCTCTCCACTGAACGGGAAAAGATGAGGGTGCTCTAGTGAGACATCAGTCATTTGTGTCAGACATGTAAAAATATAGCTCTGTTATATAGATATCCCCCAAACAAAAAACTTTTCAATAATATGTTAAATATTTTATCAAATAAAATCAAATGTCCTATTTTCTTTGTGAAAATAAAACAATATCTTCTGCACAAAGTGCCATAAAGGTTGTGTTTTCCAATTCTATACTATGAGCCTTTTAAACAATAATAGTTTCAATTTTTTATTTTTTAACTTCCCCTGTAGTCTGAATTCTCACCCTCTGAAACAGTTTCTCATTTTTTCATCCAGATCTTTGTATTCAGACAGAAAAATAACAGACGTTTGGACGGAGTGACCTGAAAATGACTCAAATCACAAAATAAATGGTTATCATGACTTGTCAAATGCTGTTTACATGACAAATGGTTTAAAATTGTAGCCAATAATAAACCAATTAACAGTGACTACAAGACCTAAAAGGTTGATTTAGTCATTTTGAAGTGTTTTTCCAAATAAATGCTATCAATAGAAACCATCTCACCCATTGCAATTTGGGGCTTGAACCCCAGATGCTTCCTGATTAACCACAGATCTGAAAAACAGAAGATATTTTGAAATACAGATCTATTACATCAGACAGTACACTTGTAGCACATGGTGATACAGTTTGACAAAAATATAATGAAACAAAGAAGCATTAAAATCATCACCTGGTTCTATGGAGAGTTTGCGCCTGGCACCGTGACTGCATGATTACACACATGTCAGGATGTTTAAGGTGTTTTTCTGAGAGTGGAGACCTGCAGGCCAGACAGCAGGAGGTGGAGAATACAGGTAAATATAAAAAAATTAAAATAAAAAAAAAATTATAAAGTTCTATATTTTGTAACTCATTTCAGAAAGTGAGACTTTACACATAGAGTGAAATATTAAAAGCCTTTATTTCCTATAACTTTGATGATGCTGGCTTACAGGTGATGAAAACAAGAAGAGAGACATCAGGCCAAACAGTGCAGATGACCTGAAGGTTTCTATCTGAGCAAACGGTGCTTCCATTCCTCCTCAGCAGTGCCGCAGGCTCATCACCTCCACGCCACGCTGCAAAAAGAGGTCCAACCTAGGATTGACTGCAGACGAATGAACATACTTTTCTACCTTCTCTAAAACCATAATCATCAACATTATTAGAAATAAAGGCTTGAAATATTTCACTCTATGGTTAAAGAATCGATATGAGTTTTGCTTTTTTGAAATGAGTGAAACAAAATTAGAACTTTTTTATGAATTTAAATTTTTTTGCGATGCTGTTCGTGTCTGTTCCACCAGACTGATCAGTGTGTGTGTGTGTGTGTGTGTGTGTGTGTGTGCGCGCGCGTGTGTGCCTGTCCAAAGTCACCTCCTGGACTGCATGGAAGGAATAAATCTGTGCTTTAATGACATCATTCTCTCTTTCTATCTCTCATCCCATCAGACATTTTGCAGTTTGAGGAAAAGAAATCCTGCCTTCACAGCAAACTTGTTGGAATAAATTACATTTTAATATTACCAGAAGATCCCTTTGGTAACTTTGTGTAATTCTGCGGGATGAATGACTATATAATGACTTCAGCTAATGCTCATTACTCTCCACTATAAAAGCCACTTCTCTTTCATTTGCCATTAAGTGACAACGGTGGAGCTTTTTATCTTCTACTTCTCCCGTTAAACATCCAGTGTGTTGAAAACTGAACAGAAAGACGGAAAACCGCAGAGAGAAACTTGCTCCTGCCTCTGACTCGCAGCCTGGTGCGTCCTGAAGGAGCGGCAGCCTTTTAAAAGACGTAATTTAACAAATGACACAACGAGCTCAGAGATTTTGGACTAGTTCACTCTATGAGTAATGGGGGAACACTTTGACGGATGAGGGCAGCTCCAACGTAGAACAAAACAACTAAAAAGAAGCTGTGTTTGTTTATATTGTATCTTACATCTCGGGATATGGAACTAGTGATATTACCCCTGTTTTATGCTCGTGGTAACTTTAAAACACTTCAGTGGACAAAGTTCTCACCCCCCAGGCTTGAGTGTGGTACAGTCCTCAGCTCCTATTGGCGTCCACACGGTCGGGAACTGGAGCACAACATGTTGGAGACCGCAGCCGAGTGGCTCCGCTCGCACTCAACTTTTTAATCCCGGTTTTGTTGCGATATCACAGAAGAAGAGGAGGTCGGGGAGAGCGAAGGGGATAAAAAGTCAGTCATGGTATGAGGGTAGGGTGAAAGCTGGAGCGTCTTCTTTCCAAAGAAGCTCGTCGGTTTTTAACTGTGCTGAGAGAGGAAGAGTGAGAGGGGGCAAAGGGGGGACGAGAAGCCCGGAGAAGTGCGAAGAAAAGTGGGGTACAAGATGCAGCTCGCCGCGGTGCTGTGGGGCGTCCTTCTAACTTTGCTGCTCAGTCCGACTCCAGGTAAGGAAATGACTGAAACGGCGCCGTGAACTGGGTTTAAACTGCACGGGAGTCTGTTTAGGCAGACGGAGGATTTTGTTTGCACCTTTTTTTTTTGTTTGTGTGGTGTTTGAATTCCCTCCATGAGCTCCGTGAATGGTTTCAGGCAACAAAACACAAGTTTTCCTCCCGTTAGCTGGTTAAAATCATAATAAAACAACAGAAATGTGCTTTTAATCTTCATTCAAAGCGTTTATATGACTTTTTGAGCACCGACTCCAGCGTTTGTAAGCGTTTTAATTTACTTAAATTGTTTAGTTAACGTTTAATTCTTTGATTTATGGTGACGTTTTCTGCTTTGTGCCGGTTTTAAGAACATGTACTCCAGATTGTCGCCAGTTTAGTGCTCTGAATCATATAGATTCACCAAAAATGTGTTTTTATGCAAGTTAAATTGGTTTGATACAGTACTTTACTATGGGCATATAATAATCATGTGTTCTATTTACCTTGCAGCTGAATCTAACCATTTATAACTGATGTAGGAATGAATTATTCCATCTAAAATCAAGCACAATGCTTTTGTTTGACCATATGTCAAAGATGCTGAAAATAAAAGAGGAATTTGTGAAGTTATTTTCAGATTCTTTTTAAATAACATTACATATTCAACAAAAGATTAATTCATTTTGGTGGATGAAAGTGTTTTTTCTGTTCAAATGAACCTGATCTGCTTTGATTACAGGTGGACTAGGGTGTTATTTCTTTAAAACTGTAATAACACCCATCGGCTAAAAATTTCTCCTCTGCAGCATTTGTTCTAAATTTGAGGGTTGTTCACCTCACCACCCCCGTCCCTATGTTTCTCCAACACCTTGTGTTTACAACATGTTAGAACAGCCGCTGGAATGCAAGGATTCACTAAAGCTATTTTCTAAACACACACAGAAAGCGTAGTGTTATGCACACATGGATGCCCGGTGTCGCGCTCTCCGACATGCCATGAAAAGATTTACCTGACAGGAGAGAAGAACTTACATCTGTAATTGTCTAGTTGGATCTGAAAAGGAGGTCGGTGTTAGTGTGACGTCTCCTAAATGTCACCAGGAGACCGCCTCTAAAATGTCAGCCAGATATGAGTCGATATCCAACTCAAAACAAAAGCAACGATGGATCATCCACATCCTATTAACAGTTGGGCTTTTTATCTTTTCAGATGTAGTTATCAAACGTTCCCCCCCCCCAACCCTCCCCTCTTTCTCTGAGGTGGAGGGCTGTGCTGGTTTGATTATGGACTTGTTCTGTCACAAAGCAATTAAATGTGCAGGACCCCTGTCATGTATTAAACCCGTCTTTGTCTGCTGTGTTTAATTGTGATAGGCCACTGTTGGCATTTTCAGTGGAGTCATAACTCAAGTGACTGACTTTTTATCATCTAACACAGCTGATGGATGTTGCTCAGCTTTAGTTTTTTAATTAAGCTCTCACAATCTTACAGCTACATCCCAGGTGGTCAAAACACATTTCTTCCACATTTGCAACAAATATTGTTCAAATGATGTCTCAGTCTAGTGTAGGATTTGTTTTTTTTAAATTATTTTTTATTAAACAATCAAAAAAAAGGGTTTGGGTTATAATTTTTAGCTGTTACCTAAACGGCTCTATGAATGCAAACTGGTCCCAGTTGCCAGCGGATGGCCCAAGGCTGTCATTTATTAAACTGTTTTTGTGTGTTTGTGTCGGTTAGGTGTCTTATATATGTGTGAGGTCAAAATGCCTCCTCAGGCAAGTCTAGTGGCCTTGCAGTAATGGGCTGAGTTGGACTAATGGCATCTTGACAAGTGTGTTGTACAGTTTAATGATGTGCTTTGGGACAGCACTGCTCCTCACCCACTGCAGTGATTCCTCCTGAACCCTCCTCGGTTGCCGATCAGCTATTGATTGGACTCACGGGTTGACTCAGAACCTTTGTTGTTGCCCCACTGAAAACATCAGTGCACACACTTCATATTTCCAATAAAGCATCATGAAAATTATTTCTGATCCACTGGGAAGAGGATGAAATATTTAATTTGCAAAGCAATGCTTGAACTGTAGAGAAGTGCTTCTGTGTGAATCTGACAGCTGGGCAAACAACCAAACTTGCTTTTTGGGTGAGGGTGATTTTTTTTTCTCTTTTTTTTTTTTTTTGCAGCTGCTGCCAAACAAACAAAGCAATAAATGGAAACATGGTAAAGTTGAAGAAATAAAGAAAACGTGTTCACTAAAAAAGGAAATTGTTTAAATAAGAAGGTACTTGCGGTTTCTCCAAGCTAAAGGTTATGTCTTGAAGTTTGATCTTTTTGTCTAAACTAAAAGTACCAGTTGATTCAGTTTGGAGGTTTATAGAGCAGAGGAAAGCAGTACATTTTATTTCCACCCAAAAAATGACTCCGTTTCATTTTCAGGCAGTGTATAATGGAAAACGTTAATCACAAATGACAATGTCTTTGCATATTTTATACTTTTATTAGTTATTTTACAGTTTTAATCTTACAGAAGACAATGTTCTTGGTCACAAGAAAATGCTCCTATATAAATAAATAAAATCAGCCTATAGAAAGTTAAGAAACTGTTTTTTAAAATGATTATTTACGCACTTCTTTCAGTACTAGATTCAGCTGTAAGACTGGTGTTGTTTGCTGAGTTTTGTTTCCATTAAAGTGGCTTGAAAACAGGAGGTTTGGCTAGTTGCTGCTGCCCTCTGTGTCCTTTCCTGCAGCCTGGATCTCTTCTTCAGATTGATTAGTCCCCTGACAATGGACCAACTGAAACAACCTCTCACCAATGGCCTTTGTTTTTTGTTACACAGCGTGCAGGCTTGGTTTTGCATACCAAGGGTTAGAATGTAAATTTATGACTTTGTCTTGCAGAATAGCTCCCAACACCACATTTAATTAAGTGTCCTCTGAGTAATTGTCTTGGTATTAATGGTGTTGCAAGGTTGATTTTTATGAGTAACCCAGCCCTTGGTGTGATCTATAGCATTCCACGTGTTGTTGTTGGTACAGATTCTCCTCCATAGGCAGCAGTACTTTTCTGTGTGTGATTGATCTGGAGGATGTGGCTTGGTTCTTGGTTTGGCAGAATTTGTGTTTTGATGTGTGTTCACTTACCCTTTTCTCTCTGGCCCTGTGGTTGAAGTTAAAGCTTTTTCAGAAGCAGAAAAAACAAAGATGTATTATTGCGTCTAAGACTAATGTTTTTTTGTGTTAAATGAGTGTGTACTGGTTGAATGTGTGTGCTTGCCCTCCTCAGGTCTAGCTGGTTAGGATGGTGTTGGCCAGGTTGTTGCTTACACCAGGGGAGAGCAGAACAGGCCACCTGATACCCCCTCTGTGCTTTGTGAGTCTCTTTTGAGGGGATGGAATTGCACCTCCAAGGTAGCAGTGGAGGTAGCCTGTGATTACTTGATTCCCAGCCCCCCCCCCCCTACCAACATTCTCTTCTGGATAAATGTCAGACCTCTCAGACCCCCCCCCCCCTTCTGTTACCTCGTGTTTCTCTACCTTCCTCTAAATCACCTGGCCCTCTCCCTGCAAAACTGGCCTCTTCTGTAAGAGACTCCTGGGCATGCTTTCGTCTTTGGGACCGTTTCTGATTTCAGAACAAGATTCTACAGCCCAAGTGCTTATTTCAATTATGCTCACTGCTCTAATATACGTCACAGATGCCAGTGTTCAGTTCACATGAGGAAACAAAAGAAAGTTAACCAGTGGAGGCACGTAGAACGAAGAACAATTGTTCTCATTGTAACAGCAGATTTGAACAACTGTTAAACATGTTTGCTAAAGTTTAACTCCATCAACCTCTTCAGATTGTTTTCACATAAAGTAATAAGGGAGACGTATGCTTGCTAGAGTTGGGTGGATTTTAAAAATTGTTAAAGCCTTCCTGAATTCACTTAGTGGTAAACAGTATTAGTCTGTTTCAGAATAGCTGGCGGTTTTAAGAGGTTCTAATTTGATTTAACCATAATTCTTTATAATAAAGATGCAACAGATACTTGTTATTTTGTCACTGCCATGCAGAGAACAAAACAGTGCACATTAAGACTACCATTCAAATAAAACCTTTAAGATATTACAGTAAAACAAACCAGTAATACAGTAATACAAAGTGAACATTTCTTCTGAAAATCTGTTGGTATATTTGCCTCCTCAGGTAAGTTCAGTAGAAAGCAGTCTGCAAACTTTAAGCCAAAGACACAATTCCTAGCACACACAGAGGGAAGCATTTTTTCCTGTCACCTTTGTGGACCATCTCAAGCCTTCTACAATAGCCAGTCAGCTGTGGCTCTGCGTGATCCTCCATTGTGTGTTCTGACGCCACCACGGCAGTTACAGATACCCACGTTTAAACTGTTTGGTTGCAACTCCCTTGTCCTCCTCAGCCTCTGATGTCCACTGCTCTATCTGTTGCAAGGAAAATAGAAACATTGGCATATGTTGATATAGCTATTTTCTTAAGAATTCTGCCATTAAATACAATTCAAAGTCATAACTGCAACAAACCGTGGTAATGAATTCATTGTAATGAATTTCACAAGCCAAACAACATGGCAAACTTCCTGTTTACGATGAAACACTCCGCTTTCTGCAATTCCCCTCCAAAACAATACGTGTCACTACAGAGGAAAAAAAAATACAGCTGTACGATTGACATCAGAAGAAGAGTTTGAGGAAAGAGAAGAGAGGAAATACACTAGTAGAACTAAAAAAACAAAACGCAACCTGTATACTAATGGTGAGATTTAAATTAGTTGCAGACATTTTACGGGTGGTATTCAAAGCAATGCTATTATTATTTTTAGATACCCAAATATTATTACTGTATTACCACCTAAACTTATTCTCAGGTATGTCATTATTATCAGGTTATTTGGTTTGCTTCTGCTCCTAAAAGTGGAGAAGCTTTCAGCACTTTGCATGAAGGGCAGTGAGGTTATAAGAATTTAGTCTTGGAATTAGCTGTGCTAAAAGCAAATTAAATTCTAGAACCCCAGTTTTTGTGTTGGTTTCTGTAGAATTAAAATTAAGCAGCAAGCATTTCCCAAAGGCAAATTTGTATCACTTTTTAAACTAATACATTCTCAGAGTTTACCAATGGTTTAGCAGCTCTACTGAGTTCTGGTATTGAAGGGGGTTGTGTATTGTTGTATTTTTTTTATTTTTTCAGGGCATGTAGTATGAATCCTAGTTCCTCGGGGGTAGCAGATTATTGGAGACTGTAATAAACTCTGGTTCTCTGTCTCAGTGGGGGCCTGCTGTAGAGGACAGACAGATAAGCAGGGCTGGAGACTTGCTGTCTGAGGACATCCAGCGTGGGTGGAGAAGAAACACAAAGGCATTTAGAAGGACACACTCAGGTGGAGATCCATAGTAACTTAATTCTTCAGTGGGTTCTCTCCTCACTTTCTGCTGCTGAGGAGAAAAGCTTCTGCAGGGGCAGTAATTAAATTCTGGTCTATCTGGTAGAAGACTCATCTATGAAATGACTGTGGCCTCAATAGATTGTTGAGATGAAAGACTTCTTTATTGCTCCAAATGTGGTTTTAGTCATGAATAAAAATTTAAAAAAGCCACTCATTCTTGTGTGTTTTGGTTTGTAACCAAGACATCATGGGAAACTTTTTTGCAGATAAAAGGACAGACGCTTGTTTGATATCTATGGTTTTACTGACAAATATGGACAGCCATAAATTCAGCGTGTCTAATTTTTACCCGTTAAAGGTTGCTCGCTGAAATGACTTTAAAGCGTGCTAACCAAATTTGAAATTTTAACCTTTGAGGGTTTTTGCAGACATTCTTAAATCAATTTGAGTTATTTAGTTATTTTACTGTTTTTTAAAATGTATTTTTGCAAAAAAAAAAAAAAAAAAACCTTTTTAAAAACTGTGTTACTTCTTAAATGCAAACATGTTTTCATCAAAGTTTCAGGTTTAGGCTGCAAATCAAAATTTACAGCATGCTGTCAGGTGTGTTATTTTATCCAAAGAATGCCCAAAATAACATCTCTCAAAGTTAAAGACATTTAATCAACTACTGAAGCAAATATAGTAAAAATCCTTGATCAATTTGGAAGTTCATGGGAAACATCTCACCTTGTTTGGAAGGCAGGCTCACATTACCCACAGAACCAGGATCAAAGGAGAACCAACAGTCTTAAGCCTGGGTCACACAGGAGACTTCAGCAATGCGCCATGGTGCGCCGAGCCGTGATTTCAAAACAAAACCATTATCAGTGAAAGTGGTCACCTAGAGACCGCCACAGCCCGTCCCAGAAGCGCCGGTCCGCGCCCTGGCGCTACAGATATGAGCCAGTTCTGTTACTGTGCCATGGTGCGGCTGAGTCACAACATTGTGTAGTACAGTACGACAATATGCTGAACCTCTACTATTACAGCAAACAAAAACAACCGCCAGCTGTGGACAAGGAGTGATTCATTGTGGAATATTTACATAATTGAGCTTTTAGAAACACATTACTCCAATAAATAGCTCACTTACCCATTTTTTAAGAATAGTCCCACAAAACACGATGGTAGTTCTGACCATAAACAAACCAAAAGACGAGCTTCATTCTTCCTGTTCTCAGTTCTCGCGAGACATTGTGACTATTGCGCGATTTTGCAAGCTGCATTCAAGGGCGCTCGGCTTTTAGGAATGTGTCCTGTGAGACCAGAAGACTCGCCAAAGACGTGGCGCTACTGCAGCGTGGCGCTGAAGTCTCCTGTGTGACCCAGGCTTTAAACCGCTCCGACAGATGGCGTGGCCTTTCCCCCTTCCTCCACTGTTGGCTTTGGACCTCCTGCATCATTGTGGGTCCAATTGCCTCGGTTACCAAGGACTTCTCCCTTTCATATCTTCTCCTTCTTCAGCTACGTTGTCACATTTGATCATCCTAATATCCTCATATTTTAATCTTTACCTTGTTTGCTAATCTCATCCTTTGATGCTTATAGTTAATTTTGAAACTATAATGTTTATAAAATATGTTCGTGTTAATTTAATCCCCACAGTGCAGAATGATCAAATATGGTCACTTGCCCTAAAGGGTTAATGTGCCAAGTGGGCTGAACAGCATAAACATCAAAGCCAGTGTCACAATTAGGGTCAAGTTGTTTTTAAGTGCTGATTGGTTTTGGTCCTTTAATCATGAAAAAAAATTAAAGAAACGCTGTTTTTCTTCTAAGAGCAACAAAAAAAAAAAAATCTGAATTTGTTACATCTGCTTGCACACTTAGCAATTAACATTTTTGTCAAGTTTGACAGAAAGCAGAACAGATAAGAGTTCAAGATATAAATAACTTTACAGTCGGCAAAAGACACTTCTTCATTTATTGGTTTTGGTCTCATTCATTACACTGAGGTCGTGAACACAGTGTGTTTGTATGTGTGCACACATGCTTTTTTACTTAACTGTATGTCAGCTCACAAACAGCCCACCATCATGGAGGGAGATGAGGTTTTCTTTACTAAATGATGTCAGTGCTCTGACTTTAGATTTTGTCTCCACATGATTTATCCTCCGCTCACGATGCTGTTCTCCTAACCACACACAGAAATACAGACTTTCTCTTTTTCCTATTAGTAAGTAGTAATCTGGATTTAAATAACAGGCTCTTACTCCTTGCAGGGTTTAAACCATTGTTTGTGCCAAAAGGCTATTAAAACAATGAGTCAGATCAATTCTAACGTTTATACAAGATTTAGCAAACTCCACAGCCAACCTCCATTCTTGACTTTGGAAACTGTTTAAATGGGAAACAGTTTATTTTGTTCTTTCAGAAAAGATGAGGTGAGTCAACAGTATGTTCCCTCAGAATTAGGCATGTTTGTGAGTCATAGGAGAGCATCATCAATTGAGCTCTGATACTACTGTTCACCATGGCAACTAGTGAGGGAAAAGAAGGCTGTCCTACTTTATTCTGCTGCTGTTTTAAGTTGTAATACATGCTTAAACTGCACATGAGCACATATTCAAAATAAAAAGGGGAGAGGGATACAGTAGTAAATTAAAGGCTGTTGAAGTTAAGTTAGAAAGAACTGCAGCCCAAGTCTATGCAAGTTTGAAGTCTGGGGTTGTTTTTAAAACAATTTCCCTGTTGGCCTCATCTCATGGTTTTACTTCACGTTGTTTTTTAAAATATTTTTATATTTATGTACATGGTCGATATTTTTAAGAGTTAAAAACAGAAGTGAACAGAAGGTTTTAAAGTCTGAGTTTATTAACTAATATGTTCTCTAACATCAGTGTTTTTAAAGAAAACAGAGATCAACACTGTGAATCTGATTTGTTCTAAGTGCACGACTGGATTGAGCAATAAAAGAGGATTTCATTAAAAGGATTTAATTAGATTGTGGTAACAATAATCTAAATGAGAAATTATCCTGCATACAATAATGGAAGTCATTTAAGTTAAGTATAGATCGGGCAATAGAGAAAACCTCACTGTGGGTCTGACATCATGTTCAGGCTCTGGAATGGTGTTAAGAAACTTGTTAAAGGAAAATTATTTGAATTCCTTAATCCAGAATGGAAACGTTTTCCTCTAAAAACAGAATGCTCTCACTAAGCCTGCTTTAGTTTCTGCTGTTTCATTATTTTAATCTGCAAACTCCCAAAACTGCTTAGTCAAAAACAGAAGAAAATGTTTAGTTTGTCCTGCTACGTCACATATATATATACGTCACACATATAGGTTAAGAGTTTGCAAACAGGACAGTTTTTCAGTAAAAAACAAAAATCTCAGCTCAGCACGGCATGCCTTTTTCTGTTCTTCAAGTTCACCACATTATTTCTAGAATGCATTATTTATGCAGCTGCTCGTATTCTCTTGTGGCTTCCTTCCTTTTTGTTTTCAGCTAATCTGGTTCTACATCTCTACTGCTCATGCTCTGGATCCTAACCTCTTACAGATTATTCAGGATCATGTCTTTAACTGGCCTGGCCACCTTTCTCTGTTCATCAGTAGAGATCTTCCTCATGGGGGCTTGCAGCTGTCTCCTAGATTACCTCTAAAAGGTGACTGAATGACAGCTTTCAACATGCCAGCATGCACAAACGGCCTGCTAAAGCAAAGGGTTAGGAACACACACTCACAGCTTCCATCTTTAGCTTCAGATAAGATTAGTATGTGATATGATTTAAAAGAGACCTCCCACACTCTGAAATCTCTGCACTTTCTCGCAAACACTAGTGAGTTTCCAGCCCCACAGTAAATAGTGCTGTATGTTCACTTTAGCATGAAGTAAACTTCCTTTGTTGTGTTTAATCAAGCTGTAAACCGATGAGTTAAAAGAAATGAGCCTATACAGAAAATTTCACCAATAATTGCCACCAAAATCATCCTCAGCTGGTGGAAAACATTCACAGAAAAGAGAACGGTTTGCTTCAGTTTTGCATCTTTTTGAAATAATTATATTTAGAAATTGTCAAAAATGTTGATAAATCAAACAACCTATATAGCCATCAAATGTATTGATGTATATTATATGAGTGTGAATCTCATATCTGGTTACTTCTGTCAAGAGTCAGACTTATTTTGGTGTGTTGTATGGCTCCGGTATGACAGGTGAAAGAACTTGGGACTTTTTGATTGCAGTGTGCATGGTGTGTGGTTAGATCAATGTCATATTTCCCTCCCACACCTCGCTGGGATTCTACAACTGCAGGGAAGCACCTGTTGGATATCTGATGTTCCTCTGGGTGTTGAAATCAGTAAGGACGGATTCTGCTGCACTATGGAATGAAACACACATCCAGAGAAATGGAATATTGTGCACACAAAAAGCTGCTTTAATATGAGTCTGGCTGTGTTTGACAGTGCTGATAACTGTGTCATAGATTATAGCTGAAAGCTTTTGGTTTTAATTACACCCAGACGCTGTTCAGCATTCTTGTTTGAAACAACACAACACATTCACGATGGAATTGCAAAAGTGTACGCATTTCTAAATCTTTAAGTGCTAACATATATTCTTTATTAACTGGTCAACTTCAGTCAAGGGGGTTGTCTTTCCACATTATGATGACTCTTGCATTATTCTTTTTGCTGAGTCATTCATTGTAATGTGGGGGATGTAACTTGGGATTCAGTAATTAGAATTTCATTAGCTGATTTCAATTCTTTTAACTAATTTCTACACAGAACTATAGTTCACTAGGTCCAGTTTAATGTATTTTCCTTTCTAATAAAAATAGCATTGTCTGTAAATCAGGTTGGGTAATGGAACAGACAATTATTTCAAATTAACAGTAGAAATATACAATGTAGTCAAAAAACATCAACTCAAACCAATCATGTTTTGAAGGCCCAAATTGATGGTGACATTGAGAAGAAAACTACACAAAGTTGGTATAGTTGTCAGGTTGGGCTATTTTGGTATTTTATTTAATCTATGTCATGAATTTTGTGAGCCTTTCTAGAAAAAATGTGAAAGTCTTTGAATGATCAAAGCAGAGATTTTGGTGTGTATTGTATATCTATTTGATATCTAAGAAAGTAACAGTACTTTGTACGGGGCAGCGTTTATCTCAGTTGGTAGAGTGGCCGGTCTGGTAACCAGAGGGTCGCCGGTTCAATCCCCAGCCCCGGCTGGGTTAGATTGTCGTTGTGTCCTTGGGCAAGACACTTCACCCACCTTGCCTGTGTGACTGTGTGTGAATGTTGGTGGTGGTCAGAAGGGCCGATGGCGCAGAATGGCAGCCTCTCTTCTGTCAGACTGCCCCGGGGCAGCAGTGACTACAGACGTCTGTCGTAGTTTACCACCACCAGTGTAAATGTGTGAGTGAATGAATAATGGAGCTTCTGTCAAAGCGCTTTGGGTGTCTTGAAAGGCGCTATATAAATCCAATCCATTATTATTAGTAGTAGTACTGTATTGGACGACCTGATTATAAGACAGACCCCCTTTCCAAGACTAATCTTCAGAAAAACCTAAATTCACTTTCTAAAGAAACAATTTTTTATTACAATTTTGAGAAAGTAATTTAAATAATACCTTAATGACATACCTTTAATATTTTCCTATTAGTGCAATCACAAATATCTGTAATGCATATTCTAGCGTGTGTGGGGTTCTGTCAGGAAAGATACTATCGAGCATCGTTGTAAATTGTGACAAACATGTAGACTGTAAGAAAATCACAAATTTGTTAGATCTCATTTAGTTATTAACTAAATTATGTTAAATTTTGAAGGTTTTCAGAGCAAATTCCATTTTTTCCCCATTCATGCTCCTGCATTGTGAAAATTATAGGGCTCTAGTTTGGTATATACAGTAAACCATTGATCACCTGTTAGTATTTCCCATGCTGTCATAAGGTCCTATTTTTATAATATGAGATTACCCAGATTCCACCAAGAGCTTATGCATAACCCTTTAGAATGTATAGCATTACTGATTATTTTCCACATGTGTCCTAAGCTAACTATAACCATATACTTGTGTGTCTCTGGAACAATCTTTAAAGGTGTATTCATCCCACTTTTACTTTCTCACAGTAAACATTTCCTTTACACACACGCAAAAGCGATTGAGACATCCTTGGGGGCTCATATGATCTCAGAGTGCTTTTGCCCTTCTAGAGTGACATCTCTGACTATCGTCCCCTCAACACTGACGCACAGTGATGTCAGCTGAAAGTGTGAGAGCTGAAACCTGAATCTCAATACACAAACACACACGCACATGTACACACACACACTTGGTAATTTTGCATGTTTTGCTGTTGTGGTTCAGGTGAATCACTGCACTGATGTCACTTGTCCTTTAAGCATCCTCCACTGCCTTATGTTTTAAAACCCATTCTTTAAATCGTTCCACCACTGTGGGCTTTTTATTATTTCCAAACGATGACCCCATGCCTTGCTGGCAGTAACTCAGCTAGGCCTGCAATGGGGGAAGTGGAGGTGGCAGTTGTGGGGGTGGTGGGGGTCTTTATTAAACAAACAGTGAAGGGTTTTGGAGGCCCCCTTTCAGGCCTGGAGCTGGAATAGGGAAGCAGCTGAAAGCGCTGTACTTTCTAATGAACTTGAGTGGCCCATAGAAGCAGGGCCTTTTCACAGAAGCCAAGGAGGACAAAGTGTCAAAACAAGCCCAGCTTCTCTTCGTTCACAGGGGCTAAACGCCGCCTTTTGACTCTGTGGAGTGTGGGCATCAGAAGGGGAGGCCATGAGGAGAAAGAAGAGGGAGGCAGAATGTACTTGTTGAAACAATGGCCTCTTAAATCAAGCACCCCTCCTTTCCTCTCTTCTTCTCCTTAGCTTCTCTGTTCCCACCTCCCTAACCCCTCCTTGTGTTGCCTCAACTTCCAATTAGACCTACTCTTGCACAAGCAGTTGAAAGCCCCCATATATCGCTGGGGCCTCAAAGGAGACGCTTTGGAGTTGTGTCTCTGTAGCGGTGTTGCCTCCATGAAAGGTTTTAGTATTCAGAGGAGAGCCCTGTTTGGGCTCCTTAAAGCTCTCAATCCGCCACTGGGGGACTTGTGTACCATCATGTCTTCTCCGCTCGCCGCCTCTTTTCTGCTTTCTTCTTTCCACGCTTCTCCACCCCCTTCATTCCACGTCTCTCACTCTTCATCCCATTCTCAGCCAGGACTCTTTCTTCTGTTTTGTGACCCCTCCAATCCTCCTCCATGCTTGGCTAGGCCGGGACTGGCGCTGTAGCTTGGCCGGTCCCGAGCGCTTGCTGTCGCCCTCCCCTTCCTTGTTTAGCCACGGATGAAAAGCGGAGACAAATATGTCTGTAGTTCAAAGTCCATCCCGGCAATTACAGCGACTGATTAAAGAGCTGGCCTACACACAGGCGGCTATGTATAATACTACAACTAGGGCTGGGCGATATGGCAAAAATAGAATATCACGATTTTTAAATTGTATTATCACGATCTCGATTTTATCATGATTTTAAAAAAATTATCAGCATAACTAAAATTACATATTAAAAAAGAGAAACATTGAATAAATAAACATATTTATTAAAATTAAGAACAATCACCAGTGCAACATGTAAACATTTACATGTTAGGCTTATATTTACACATTAAAACCTTTTAAAATATGAAATAACTGATTTTAATTGTGATTATTATATAAACTCACCACTCACAAGATGTAATCTGTGGCCAAAGCATGGCTGTCGTGTCCAGCCCTTCAGATCCAGAGCCTTCACCATGTTAGAGTCATAGAGGTCATGTTTTCTTCTTCTGGTTCCACATTTCTAGAACCTCTCTCAGTCCTGCTGCGATCATGTGCTCTCCTGTGTGGTCCTCCAGAAAGGTTGTTTGCAGTGTTGCACTTTGCAGCTCCAAGTTGTTGACGAAATGAATGGTTACACTCAAATACGACTCAGATGTGTGACTACTGGACCAGAGATCGCTTGTGGAAGCAAATAACTCCACATTCTTAATATTTAGTGCAACTCTCTCTGCATTCAGCGGACATGCGCGGGGTCGCGGTGTTCGAAGAAAACTTACAGCTGGGCAACTCGTATCGCGGATCCAATACTTTTATCATTTTTTAAAATCCCACTCCTTCTACTTGTCGCTCAGGACACAAGTGTTTAACCAAGTGGAACGTTACCATCAGTCACGCTGTTCCATCGTTGCTGTCTCTGCCGTAGGGAGTGAGTTTTGCGACGCCTCTGTTAGCGTTTACTGCTTGGAAGCACTGGCTTTTAGCTTTAGCTGCTCTTGAGGTGTTGCCATCACTTGCCTTGACGCTCTCCTTGCAAATGATTTTCATTTGCTCTTTGTCGTCTGGTGAAAAGCCAAAGCAGTTCCATATAATGGAGGACGAGTTTCTCTTCGGATCCAAATCCTCATGGTCGCTCTCGGCCGCCGCCATGTTTGTTGTTGTTGGGTTGTACACACGTGAAGAGGGGCAGGCTAATATCACCATGAATCACTCTGATTGGTTTAACGTCAAACAAAGGTGTGATAACGTCCTTCGCTTCTCCGCTGCGTATTACGTTTCACGGCTGTTTCGTGAGGCTTTCACGGCCGGTGGGAAAAATGGGTGAATCATGATAAAACGATCTCCCAAAAATGACAGATCGTTAGACATGTAGATCGTTAAACGGTCTAAAATCGTCATATCGCCCGGCCCTAACTACAACTCCCACTTGGTGTTTTGTAACAGCACCTTCAGAATAGAACTGAGCTTAGTAGTGCCTGATAGTATCTCCTGATGGGCTGAGTCCAGTATTTACTGTGTAGTTATCAGAAATGTGTAGATAAAAGTCCACAATTATTGACAGAATTTATGATAAGTAGCAGATTGATAAGCTTGAAAGAAGCATGAAAAAGAATAAGTAGTTGAAGACACAAGAAGAAACGTGATCATATTCCAAATTTATTACTAAGTAAAAACTAAACAATAAATAAACTTGGACTTTGCTGAACAGAATTAACTTTTAAGTGTTTATTTTATTTTTGTTTTTATTAATGTTCATTTTTGAGGTTGTTTTCTGATTTAGCTTGAACTCATTAGTCACCAGCGGTCATAAACGCAAGCCTCTCGTTACAGCAAGCTTTGATCAGTGAACTTGTATCTTCTAAATGAATGAAGCTATTATTGTTTCTAAAGACCATTTCAGGATTAAAAATGTGATCTAGGGGATTTATTGTTGCTCTTATCAAAATGTGTTATGACATTTGTCCCATGGCTCCCAGGAAATGCCCAATCATTTTAAATAGGCCACTAAAAATATGTGTTAGGATTGTCAGCATGTTCAGGTCCTTCATATTGCCCACTCCTAACCCAGTAATTAAAATAATTTTGATTAAACCCAGATTCTGCACATGTGCATTTTTTACATGCAGCCTATGCTACAGTTAGCTGATGCACCTTAGGGTCTTGTTTATAAAATAACAATAAAACAGAGAGCCAGACTAATAAACACAAAGATTCAAAAAGTTCAGAAAGAATCCAGTGTCTCTAAACTAATTGAATGGTCAGCATGTGTGTGTGATCACCTTATTTTATTATAAAAGCACAGAAAACAGCTTGTTCTAAACGATGACAACTTTTTGCTCCTGCTGTTTTTGGGTGTTTAGTCATAAACCCATCCAGTTGGATGTATTTGGACAGAATAATTTTGAAAAACTAATATCTTGCTAGTTATTAGAGACATTTAGAAAAGTGCATTAGTTGAATGACACCATTTAAAAGAACACTTTGTAGAAGTCCTAAAATAATCATGAAACAGGACACTAGCTAGCTGAAGGAAATGAGAGAAAGGAAAGGTAATGAGGATAAAAATGAGTGCTACAGTGACTTTGCCTGAGGACTGTGGCAGCCACTCCCAGAGGCCAGATTTATGCTTTAGGCCTTGAGGCAAAACTAAGGGAGGACAATGATAACAACAACACAACTCCCCACTGGAACCAAGGGACCCATCTCCCCGGACTGAAGTTAACTGAGACGGGCATCAACAATATTCTGCTAAGAGCCTGCACTAATTAGGTCAGCATGATTTTCCTCTTTTGTTGCTTGGTGGTTGATTTATGAGGATTCTAATCTAAGAAGCGCCTACTTAAGTTATTGCATTGTCCATCAGGAGACAAAGCCTTCTGTGTTGGGAAAAGCCCGCTGCCTGACATCGTCCTAATTTTATTTTATTTTAGAAAACTTGATTTGAATCAGTCATGGCCCAGAAACTACACTCAGGAAAACCTCCACCTTTTTTTTTTTTTTTGGCTTGTATCCACTCTAATGACAAAGACCAAAGTGGCAGTATAAGGCCATGTGGTGATTGTTGTCTCTTTTGATAAAAGCAACAATGATTTGTTCTCTAGATTTAACTCAGTTTATTAGGTGAGAAGAAGTTTTCTTGCTTGCAATCACATGAGACATGCCTCATGATTTTTTCCCCTTGTAACTAAAATAAACTTACCTCTCTGAAGAAAAAAAAACTTGTTTTTCATCTTACTCAGAAACAACAAAATGCTTTATGGATGCACTAATACCACATTTTACAGACAGAGTATAAGTACTTCCAGTTGAGTACTTATTAATACTGAGTATTGATACTGAGAATAAATGCCATTGACCTAAGTCAGTGTGGTATAGGTTTGGTATAACAGAAAAAAAAGACAAATGCTAGTTTTTCCTCTTTAAAAAGAAGAAATAAAAACAGACAATGCCCTGTGTCTAGAGTACAAGGTCATGTACAACAAGGCAGGAACTGTCAAGATACCAGCATCTTCAGTTTGACATAAAAAGTTCCCATATTATTTCTTTTTATCCAATCTGAACTGTAAAGTGTCCTACGGGTCATGAAAATGTTATCAATTCCAGAAGGTTCATCTTTCTCAGGTTAGAAAATGTTGCATAGAAAGATTTTGCTTCAGGTAATCTGATCTGGATTTGATGCAATAAAAAGTAATACAGAACTAAATAACAAAATGAATAAAACACCCGTTTTAGTTTAATGAATACCAGTGTGGGAAAATGGCTCTTTGATAAACTAACAAATACATAAATGGTCTTCTATAGTACATTTTAAATTGCACTTGATTATATGATATAACTGATTTTCATACATGTATAAGCCGCGTGCAGCTTTTGCTGCTCAAACCTTTCCTCAGCTGATTAGAAACAATCTGTTGAATTGTTTTTCTATACTCTATTATATTCATCAGCGTGTTATTCATGTATAAATACAGTCAATTTCCCATTCTGATCCATCCATTCATGTAGAGAGCTTTCAGTAGTAGACCTATTTTTGCTCTATTGTGACTGTTGTTGTATTGTGACTAAATAAAATGGGCTACCGCTTCAAGAGTGCTGATCATCTGTGACCTAAACCAGACCTCGGCATATGGATATATGTATTAATATGCCACTACTTGGGCCCACTTCATCTTCTGCAGAGTTTGCTGCAATGAGTGTGACGTACATTTTGAAATGTTTAGAAAACCATTGAACTACAACCTAAAATGATCCCAGCTGTTTACATACTGTATTGTATACTTATACAGTAAGTGTTCAGATTTTTCTATTACACAAAACTTGGTAGACTGGTAATATGAATATTAGTCATATGTTCAATGGTAAATGCTGTTTTTTTGGGTGCATAATGAAAAAATATTTTCCTGCTGTAAATATGATCTCAAATCATACTATTGTGGTACTGTTTAGCCTTATACACCATACTTCATTCAGAGTATTTCTCTTTGAATCTGGTTATCTATGTTTTAGTAATTTCCGGTAGTATGTACATAACCTCAGATCCGTAACCTTCTGTATGATTCATCATACAATTCAAAGGACAGCACATGCTGACCCTCCTTTGTACGTTCATTTTTTACCACAGTGTTTACACTAAACATTAAAAAGCATCTAAAGCAGATTGATTATGACCTCCTGACATGATCAGTTAGCAGCCTATCTGGCTATCAGTCTTCCTGCCTCAGATGCTCGACTGATTGCTATAACCTTGACAGCTGGAGACAAGACAGGGACACACTTACATTAAACATGGTTGCTTCTGATATTGCTCATTTTATAGCCAGGCTGTTTGGACTCGTCCTCACTTTAAAGTGCAGTGAATTAGGATCAAGGCTGTCCCCCTATTGCTGTAGCCCTCTCAACATTCACATGAACTCTTACCTTTAGGACCAGATTTAGGCTGAAATAATTTTTGTAACCCTTCCTCCTCATGCTATAAATCTAGCTGTGGCTCAGCTGTCTGAAGCTGTGCTGTACTTGGCTGATTTAGTGTATGTGCAAAATAAGAGATGAGGTTTTGTTTCAGGGCAGGGATGGAAAGGTCACAACTTGCGACTTCATAATATCGGTTATGCCTCTGTAGTGTGCTTTCACACTCAGTCATAGTAAATCCTTGACAGGTGTTGGGGCTTAGATGTGTCTTTTCATGCCCCATGCATTTGCTTTGCCTCTGTTGTGTGGGTTTTTTATGTGGTGGGTGTGTGTATGTATGTGAGACAGGTGCCAGGATGCTGTTAAGTTACTCACCAGTTGCAGCAGCAGACTGAAATAAAAAGGTTCAGCTGGCGCCTGGTGCCTATCATGCCCCACTCAGATATGTGTCTCTGGCAGGATGCCATACACACACACACACACACACACACAACTGACCCTGCTGATTGTAACAAATGCACAAATGCGTTTCAAAAGAATTACAAAGACATCCATCTCTGCTGATTTCCCTCCCCTTTTCTGACACTCTTGAATTTGCCACTTCTGGCACCACTGCCCTCCCAAGGGGGGTTGAGTCAGACACTGTCATCAAACTGACTGGTGCCAGCCTGTTTTTAATTGGATTTAGTGTTGGCACTTTTCTGGTACCCCCCTGAGCCGGATAGAACTGATTCTCGAGGAAGGCGTGGGAGAATGAGTCCCACTAGTGCTGCACTATAACTCCAGCTTTGTTTTGATCCCTTTTTCTGTCCAATGGATTGGTCAAAATTTAAACTTTATTTTAATGGACTGATTATATTTTCCTGTCCTTTTGATACACAGAAATGCCACTCAGTACAACTCCTCCTTACTGTGCAGTCTCAGTCAGAGGTTTAGGGTGTCAGCACACTGCCTCTGGCCTTCTGAAGTCAATGGGGTTTTTGGGGAAGGCTATTCTTAGCTGAGGAGTAGGAGCCTTCATTTTGTCCCCCGCATCAGGTGACTTGTTGCCCCTCTGAAGAGGACACAGAGGTTATGAGCCTTCAGGATGCACAACACCTGTCTGACTATTTAGGCAGCATGGGAGCAGCCCAGGAATGCAAACATATCCTCCCCTTACCCTTGAACTGCTTCTGAACTATGTTTGCGTTCAGGAAGGGAGCCACAGTTAGGATTATGGGTGGATGGAAGTGGTATTTGTCATCCAACTTCTTCAGAGTGAAGCTACTGGGGTGTGAAAAACGACCTTCATTAGCCCAATGAAGAATGGAGTCAAATGTATTATAGATTAGCATCAGAGCTATATTCATGCATGTTCTCTTAATTTTTTGCTATATTGAGGGTATTTGTGGCTCACAGGATGAGAGGTTGCTTACTGAATGGGACATCAGGGTTCAATCCCAGGCCCTGGCTATGTGCGGATAAGGTACTGAACCCCTAACTGCCTCCTCGGCGCTGTGAAGCTGGCTGCTCTCTGCTCCTCAGGGATGAGTCAATGCAGAGATGAACAAGTTCCACTACACCGTACTGTGATATTTACATGTGTAACCACAAATCACTTCCCATTATTTGAAGATAAAATAAAGACCAGTTGAAGTAATTTTTCCCCATTTACCTTTTTTGCATCAAACAACCATCCATTTATCTATTTCCAAACAGAAAGACAATCTCAGTTGCAGACCACATTCTTTTTTCTTACTAAAAGTTTTTATGTTCAGATGTTAGCAATGGTTTCCAAGCAGTGCTCAAGCAAGTATTGACAGAAATTGTGTACATTTAACTAAGACAATAGAGTTGGAATATGGAGCCTTGACCTCGTGCTCCTCATCAGTCAGACGGCTCAGGGCTAACTCTTCTGCAACAGAGATGCCATTCAGTGAAACGACAGGCCTCTTAGGCATGATGCACTTTTATACCATTTTATTTTTTAAGATCAACTTGAATCATTTTCCATTACTAAAGTTCATAAACTCTGGAATACCACATTTAGAAATGGTGCCTTGACAGACAATTAAAAGATTGTTCAGCAAACTTTAATGCTATAAGACATTTTAGTTGTGAAGAAAGGAAACTCAAACGTTTAATTTTGGAAACTTAATTGAAAAGAAGAAATTGTATTCAGAAATGTGTTTCAGTTGCTTCTGCTGGGATTAGACTTTGATGTTACTTGTTTTTGTTGCATTTGAAAATTTTTTTTGTGAGACTTGGAAATAAGATATTTTTCAACAGTCACACTAAAAGATGTGATGAAACAGTACTGGTTGTAATAGTTACTAAAGAAATGTTTTTTTTCCCCAAATTCTGTTTTATCTGTTTTATTTTCTCCCAAAATCAGTTTTCTTTTTCTAAACTCCATATTTTCATTCCAACCACATTTATCAACCTAAAAAGTGAGTAATTATAAAATTGATGACAAATTATTCAACAAATCAAAGCCACAGGATTCTAAATGTAATGAGTGTTATTTAACTTTAGGAAATATACACAATATGCACTTTTCTTCTGTGGTCTTTTTAGTGATGTTGCCATATTTTTCCAATTGTGCCAGTATTTTAAATCTATCAAAGTGTCACAAAAGCAGACTGAACTTGTGACAGAGAGTTAAAGGTCCCTTGGGTTGATGATTTTAGAGACTTTATTTTGGGTGTGATCTTGTTTTCAGCTCAGAAGAAAGCCAAAATAATGAACAGTAGGTTGTAATGGGGGAGAAGCATCAGTTTTCAGCCTCATTACATGTATTGACACTTTTTTATTTTCTCAAGGCTTTTGTGTGTGTTGAATGTCCCAGTTTGACCTTTTAAGCTTTTATTTCTCAGAAGATGAGCTGGAGTCAAGCCATGTTGCAGAATGTGGTTGCGGGTCAGTGAGAACAAAGCGTAGTGACAAGTGTTCTCTGTAGAGAAGCTTGACTTGACTCATTTTACATGAGAGCAAGAACACGATTGAATATACTTCACACTCTGTATTGAGTGTCCTATATTCTAACCTTAAAAGCAAGCCTTCTGCCTCTGTTAAAAGCAGCATCTCCTGGCTCTCTGTGCCAGTCATGAGTCATGGGTGACTTAATGGTGTTGTGCCCTGTTTACTGTGTGTGTGTTGCAATGTTCTTGCAGATATTTCCATTCCTTTGGGAAAGAGAGTGAGATAGAGAGAGAAACACTTCTTATCTGCAGAGCAGTGCCACTAGAAAAGGAATAGAATGAGAATGAGAGATGCAGGCAGGGGGAGGAGTAGGGGAAAACATCAAAAGGGGGTGATGCTAAATATACTCACCCATTTTTGGCTCTACATGTGCATCTATATCTCAGTGTGGGCTCCATGAGAGGCGGCTGACTGAGCAATGTGTAACTGATTCACTCTGCTGAGAGGCTCTTGACATAAACTCTCCTGCTGTAAGATGCCTTTTGGCATAGACATCGATTTATAATTCAAATCCATCTAGTTGCAGTAACACAAGTGTGTTATCTGGCAGTTTGATACGTTTATAGTTTATACAAACATGAGTAGTAAAACAGAAAGCACAAAAAGAGAAAAGTAGTCCAGCTTTACCCTTTAATGTAAACACTTGTCTTCTATTCAGCCTTTTAATGACTTACTTATTCACCAAACACACCCATCTTTATCATACTGTTGACTTTGCCAAAGGCTAATATGAACTATTGGCGAGCGGCAGTCTTTAGTGTGTAACAGAGATGGAGTTGTTGATAAAGTTTTATGAATGTTATCTGCCATTCCCTGACTTGGATTCAACAATCCCCACATTTAAATAGCAGTTTGCACTCGGTGAAATTAGGCAGTTTGATCCATGATGCAACCTGGATTTCTGTGGACATCGATGTGCAGATGGACATAAAGTTCTTGCTCAGACAAGACCCCGTGTCTCCAGCCTGGTTTTAGCACCTTATTTGTAAGGATGTGTACTGAGTTATGGAGCTGTGAGGGTTTTTGGATAACTTTTGAAAGCCCCTTTTATGTTACACTTTCAATCTGGGGATTAAATGTGCCCTTCTAGCTTTAGTTTCAATGAATGACAAAGGTAGAATGAAGGGTTAAAGTCCTGGTAGTGCTGGTAGCCTTTGACATAACAAGCGAAAATGGTTTTGGTGTGTAAAGAAAAGCTGGTATTGTAGCAAAAGGGTGCGATGGATGGTGAGTGTGACCAGCTGGGTGCAGGATTTAGAAGTGTAAACAATCAAGAAGAATATTCTTTTCATTTTACTCACAGCTACTTGGCTTGTGATTTAAAGCATATTATACATTTAGACAGCTAACAAAATGATGAATTTATCAGCCATTATTGTTTTGAAAACAGTGACGTAAAGATGTCTGATTCTCATTCATTCATGAATTTACTTATCAATATGACATACTTGGAGGACTTGTTGTATTTAACTGGGTTTGTGTGCAAAAACGTTGTTTTAAAGAGGGAATTTTTTTAGTTCCCAAAACTTCCCATATTGCAGAACCATCATCTGAAAGGGGCTAGTGATTCGATAATGGTGACTTGAATGAGAAGGTAATGAACAATTAGCACTCTGTTAGTAAAAGTAAGACTTTCTTTTCCATTCATCTTGTTCTGATTTGTTGCAGTTTACCAGATTTGAATGTTTCATCTGTCAGTGTTTTAATGCACACTATGCAAAAACAACTTCCCTAATTTGGGAAAATCAAAGTGTGCCCTTGGCTCTTTCCTCCTTTGTTGTTTGACAGCAGCCAACTGTTTATAGACTTTTTTCGCATCAGCCAATAGCCTTGTCAGAGGTCTTGTTTTTTTTTTTTGTTTTGTTTTTTAGTAAAGGTGCTGATACAGGCTATGGAACTCTCAGATGTATTGAATTTGACCTCTTCTTAACACTGGGCTGGGCTCGGACACTGCTCTGGACATTGTACTAGTAGTTAATGATTCTGCCCCTCCATTTTCACCCTCGGTCTCCTTCAGTTCCGCTGCCTCCTTTAATAGAGTCAGGAAATGGCCGCCCCAAATGGACATAGCTTCCAGGTCAGTGGATTTGGGGTGAGGGGTCATGGTTGGGTTGAGGCAGCCATAAACTGAATGAGGGGGTAACTTTTTGTAGTGATTGATGAATTTAGAAACCTTTCATGGTCAGCTCATAGAAACACATGCTCAGATGTGTGTGGCACGTGTGGTAAACAAACATGTTTTTCTAGCATAAAGAAGGAAGAACACATAATTACATTTTTCTCCACCTCTCCTTTGATTTTTCTTATTCCTGGTTTTCCCTGCTCACTTCTAGTCAGGCCTTTGACCTTTTTTAACCACCATATTAATTAAGTAACAATGACAGTCATGACATATCTGCATTTTGGCTTCCAGTGTCACATCTGACTTTGGCCCACTCCTACATATAAATACTGTACATTTACACACATGTTATACAGCCAAGTCCCTGCTGGTTTGCAGTTTATTATGCTGGATCCCCTATTCCCTCCTCGCAAAATGCTCCCTGGTCAGCACCCCCACACTGAGGTGACAGGAGGGAAGCGTCCAGCTGGATGGAGCTCATGTGTTTCTCTCCTGAGGGCTTTGATCTTTTGCCCTTCATCCCCCAAATCAGTGGCTGCTCTGCCAGCCTGGAGAGGGGGCTGGATCTCTGTTTGATTTAGCATTGTTCCTTTGCCCATTGGGACAGAGGCCCATCAAGGCCTTAGTGTTGGAAAGATATGAGGCATACTTGTTCAGGGCTCTGCGACAGCTGGGAGAAGATAGAGGCCTTTCCCCTATAGCCATCCCATGTGCACCAGCCGCCTGCCTGCCTCCCTGCCTTAACTTCTCTTCAGCCAACACTCATTCTTGGCTCCTCTTAGCTCCACAGCACAGACTTATTGTCTCTAGGCTCCCTCTTGTCTCTGGGGAGCAGAAGGAGAAGGCTGAAGCTCCCTCACTCTCCCCTCCCGTGGTACCCCCTGATCCCAGCCCCATTTTTAAGGTTTTAAGACTGACCTGTCAGCCGCTCGCTCTTCCCCAGAGTCAATGCAGCCCGGCCCCCCCTAAAGACCCATCCGCATCGGCCTTCTGTTTGAACAGGCCCCACCAAAAGACCCCTTGTGCTGCCTTTTGTGTGCACATAAATAAGATCAGAGTTAAAGTCCCTGTGCTGTTGTGTCCCAAGACGGGCCCAGTGGGCCTGGAGGACTAATGCTGCTTGGCAGGCCTATTGATCCCACTGCTCCTCCCAGAACGTTGACCAGCTCTGCAACTGCCCTGGTGCAGTTGGCTGCTACAAAGAGCTTATAGTTAACCACAAGTACAGAAAGTAGATACACAAATCCAGTAAGATTTGAAGTTTTGACCAAATTAACAATGTAACATTTATTTAACATTTTCAATGGTTTAGTAGCCTATTCAGAAGGATGACTTGGAATGTATCAACCAATGGAAAAAGCAATGGAAAAAACAACTGCTCAAACTCACCAAAAAGAAAACATTAAAAGCTTTAGTGTGAAAGTAGTCATGACTGTTTCTGTAACAAATAATTATGTAATAATAATTATTTAAGATAATTGTGATCCGCTGACCAAATCCATTACGATCACCTTCCTAAGCCTGTGTGAAAAAACCCTACGTCAGTCCTTTTTACATTGTTTTCTGCTTTCTGATAGTGTTGACGTAAAGGTGATATGTGGAGTATTTCAGCAAGAGAGCATTTTTGAATCCAACTTACCACTGCCCCTCCAAAAACATAAATTCCCCCCTTCCCGCTTTCTATACCCCACTACACGCATGTCATAAACTGTGCGGTTGTAGCTCTCAGCTCCTGCTCAAACTGTACGACTGCATTGCAGTGTTCAATCATTCACAGCTCACAAATCATGTTCTCACTCTGTAGAGGCTCTGATGAGACCTGACTGTCACACTGTGCTTATGAAACACGTCGTTCTTGAACAGGGAAGCTGCAGAACCCGAAAATGAGGAGACACTCGCTCTAGATTGAAATGCTTGACCAAAATAAAAGCATATCCTTGACAAGACTTGCCATGCTATGTGGAGAAAAGTGTAAAAATAAAAATAAAGCTTTCAGCCATGGAATGAATAACTTTTTAGTAGAAATTACCTCTGACTTCTCCATGACCGACCGAGACTGTGAACAGGAAGACATGGAGCGTCCTGGGTGTGTGCGGCCCCCACCTCTACAGGTTTACGCGAAGCGCATGCAGGTTGACTGACAGTCGACAATGCGGAAATTTGAATTCTACTGGCTGAAAAAGTTCGCCAGTCAGAGAGAATTCAAAGGGGTCTATAGGAGGAAGGAGGGCCTTCTATAAGGTGCATTCTTTGAAAACAACATTAGCTAACTGCTCTGACTACGATGTCTTTCTTGTTCTGACTCAATTGTTCTTTTCTCTTCCTATCTGACATCACATGAAGGTAAATCCTGCTCATACCATTAAACCCCATCAAACGTCATTGTATCCCCACAGCCTCAACCCCATCCAGGAAAATGTCTTTGCAGTCTAAATCAGCCCAGATTTACAGCAGGGCTTGGCTGGAGTTCAGCTCTGCTTAAACAATCGTCTGTCTTGTAACTTAAGAGGCAAATAAAAAAGGGATCGTCTCCTCTTCTGGCATCTGAATGAGTTGTCCTGGAGCTGGAGACCACCGCATGTCTGTGCATTGAGGAAAAATACAGCACATGCTATAAAACTCTGGTCCTTTCACTTGGACAACAGACTCTGGAACAGTGTAAAAATAAGTGAGCAAGGAGGAAAGAGGAAAACATGAGCTCTGTTGTGTTGAGAATATTAATCAGACCAAAAAGAATTCAGAGGTCCAACTGATAGAGAGAAGAGAAGAAACCAGTTTGAGCATCAAGAAAAGGGAAAGGCCCAAGGGCCTGCAGTGGAACACCCCCCCCCCCCCCCCCCCCCC